>SKCR01026857.1:0-19475 GCA_019454045.1 Zanthoxylum bungeanum | reverse complement strand
TCCAATCAAACCAACAATCAACATTTAAACATGCATTTAAACACATCATTTTATGTTATAAAAATAAAAAACGGCACAGTGCACTACCTATACATTCGGCCACACTAAGAATTTTTTTATTTTTGATTCATTCATATATTTCAAATGTAATCATGCATAACTCTAAGTTATCATATTCTAAGCATGCTCAAAGCATCAATTTGAAAAAATCATGTTCAAAACACAAAATCCCCCAAATTTTAGGCTCAAGAACCCTAAAAATTTTCATGCTTAAAATTGGCTCATGATACAATTGTTTGTTCCTAGAGCAAGGATCTAATAAGCATGAAAACAAGTGATTAAGATCATTATAAGTTGCGAAAATACTTACAACGAACAGATTTGAGCTTTTAAAAATTTGAGAAAAGAACTCCAAGTTCCAAGCTTGAGTGATGATTCCAACTCTTGAAGATGTTTCCCTATCACCTTTGTTGACTTGCTTAAGTGCTAGCTTTGTTGATTTGAAACAAAATCCAAAGAGAGATGAGGAGAAGCTCACGCCCAAGCTAAGAGTATGAGGGTTTTATTTTGTTCAACTTGTGTAAATGATGTAGAGATTTGCTTTTGGTAAAAACCCTTTTACCCTTTTCACCAAAACTTGGTAGTTGGGTATGGTTTTACCAAAACCATTACAAGGTGGTTGGGTGGTTGGTGGCTTGGCATAAATGCCAACTACCCTCCACCTACCACACATGTGAAGTGGGCCCCACTATTTGAATTCAAAATTCAAATATCTCTACGAACATTTGCCGCGGCTCATTCCGTTTAATCCGATTAAACGAACTTTCGTCGCTAAATAATTAAATCTAATTTAATTAAATAACGATGCCTCGCAAATATATTACGAACGTCGATTACGAATTAATTCTAAATTAATTCATTCGTTCGTATTAAAGTCCGACTTTAATTTCGTAATGAAATCCAATTCATATTAATATATCCATATATTAATTTTAGCCCATTCGAATAAATTAAATAGAAAAATCAAATTTAACTATTAAATTTATTTTACCGATTAATTCCAAATTAATCGTGTTCTCTCTCTACCGAACACATTTAATCCCAGATTAAATAAAGCCCCAATTAATCCCAGATTAATTTTCTCTCTCTAAATTAATCCCAGATTAATTCTAATTTAAGTCAACTGTCATCGGTGAATCTTTGGGAAGCGACCCAAGAGATCTCTGGATATGTTGGCAGTAAATCCGGTTATCGGACTATCCGATAAAGTAAGTACCTCATACCACGTGCTTACCGATTTACAAGACATGGTTGGCTTCTAGCAAAGCACCGTGCCTACCCAATTCTTCAGAAATATTCTTACTGGAATATATAATCTATGTCAGGCGTAGTATACGTCGTATTGCGTATAGCGATCCAGTATCAGATGTCACGTGCAAGGCCTGGGGCTGGAATAGTGTCTGCCCCGTACGAAGCACATATCGGATATCAAGTAACTAGTCTCTTTGAATCGGATAATCATGACCTTGTCATATTATCTCGATGGTTGCATCACTATAGAGAACTAGTTCTGAATCCATGCGTGATCATCATCTCCATATGTCTGAAGTGATACTTCCATCTTGACATCACATCCAATACACTATGATTCTCAATAAACCTAGAAGAGGCGCACACAGAACCTGTTAAAGCCCTGGACGACCAAAACGAAAGTTTACCGATTGTCGCAAGTACTAGCGATGCAAGTCTCAGGTTAAGACCAAATACACCTACCCTGAAGCGGACTCCCATAGACACATATACATACTACCAACGGGATTCCGCGGGGTCTATCCAGAGCGAAGCTGTTTTCTGTACCATCGGTAAAACACAACCTCCTATCGCACTTGCATAAGTATCCAATACTTAAACATATGAGAACTGTGCCGTTATACACTCACAACGCGCACAAGTGCAATACTAGTCTATTCCGCATTATCAATGTCCAGTCTCGATATTACTACGACTAGGGATATTTAATGATTAAACCTTTATTGATTGATACTGTCTCATATCATCTCAATCCGGAACTAATCATAAGGACTTCTACCATTTCTATATCAAAGTAAATAAATTACGAAACGGTAAAAGGCAATTTTATTACTACATAGTTAATTTTGTACAAAAACACAATGTCTTTTATAAACAGTGACGCTATGGGTCATAATTGTCTAACAACAACCATTGGGCCTACCAATACCATAAAGTCAAAATAGAATATTGGGCCTTTAAAATTTAATTGGGCCTATGGGCCAAAATTAATTTTATGGTAAAGGGTGTATTCCTTATTGGGCTTTGGTTGCCAAAGTCATGCCTTAAGAATTAATTAAAAGCCCATTGGACTTTAATTAAATTAGCATTGGATGTTAATTGGGCCTTTGAGACCCATTTATATTGGATTTAGAATCTAAGTCTAAAAGGCACAATATAAGTGTAACTATTTAATTTGGAATTAAATTAGAATTAGTATTGAATACAAATTAAATTGGATTTAAAATTGTAGCTCGATATAATTCAAGAATACGCACTTTGAGTACTTATTCTTAAACGAGTTGGACTCGCGCAAATCAAATCGTTGTTTGAACATTGGATGATCATTAATTCAAAGATTAATTAATTGGATTAGAATGATTGAATAACATGCTTTGTGTGAATACATGGATGTATTGTATGAATAATGTATATCAGATGGATATTAGATGGGTAAGGGAAATTTTGGAAATTATTGTAATAAATTTAGAATTTATTAAATTGGACCTGCGTGTTCAGCCTTATATCTCTTGACTCAATGTAAATGAGGTTTCTTTATTGTATTATGTAATTGGGTAGAAGTTAGAATAGTGCTAGCCGGGGAGAGGAAATGGAGAGATTTGTTCTAGGAACAATTTGCTAAATATCCATCCGCATATCATTATGATTTATTTCGCGCCTTATTATGCTTTTAGAATGCATGCTTAAGGGTGTATGATGAGACCTAATCAAAGATAAAAAATTGGTTGCCAATTTACGTAAAAAACCCTAAAAAAAAATTAAGTGAATTCCTTCCATTGAGTGGTTTTCTCTCAAGATCCAAGATTGGCATTGGTTTGTTGGCCAAAGTCAAGATCAATGTCCATCGAGGATGTGTTTGAACCACGAAAGCTTTGTTCCATATCGCATGTCTTGGGCAAGTTGTGACTTGTTGGCCAAAGTCAAGGTCACTTATTGTTCATCGACATGGATTACGAATCTTTCCCACTGTCAATGAGTCTCGCTTAACTGGAATCATTCAGCTTGTTGAGCCAAAGCCAAGGCTTAGTTGATTCAGAGGAAAAAGGTTAGGAAAATATATTGGATATATTGGCATATATATTGTATATATGTTTCGGACTTGGAGGTCCACCTACCAGATCTAGGAATTGGATGAGATCCAATTGATTTTAGAGATCTACTTAGTTAAATATCATACAGCTTGTTGGCCAAAGTCAAGGTTGTGTGTTATTTAACGGGATCCTAGCCCACTCGGAAACTAAGTTTCCCGAGTACTCAATAGAGGGTTAGAGGCTCGCCGAAAAATAGTGGGAGGCCAGTATTGAATTTGTAATTTCGTTCAAATACTTTCAAATACGCGCTTTCAAATTATTTTCGTCATTTTATATATTTATTAGTTGGACTAATATTTTATTATTTTTATTGTAACAGTTGGACTGTACCCAAAATCGTTAATTGAATAGTTAGACTATTGCAATTAAGATGGCCGGAAAGATCAACGTTAGGGACATTATCATGGCGAAAAATACTTTAATGGTGCAACTTTCCTGGGACATATCATGGGCGAAAATATCTTTAATGGTGCAAACTTTCCTGACTGGGATATGAACCTCAGGATTGTCCTAGGGGCCGAGAAGATGCCCTATACGATAGAGAGACCTCTCGGGCCTAAGGCCGAAATTGAGCAGCCGCTTGAGCTTGAGCTTTGGAAGACTCATAGCGATGACAACTCAACTGCTCAATCTGTCATGCTCGCTGCAATGACCCCTCAATTTCGTCACCAGAATAAGGGATTGGATCCCTAAACTATGATGGAAAAATTGAAGGACCTTCACCGATCTAACCTTAGATCACAAAGATATGAATTGCAGAAGAATCTCTTTCGCTCTCGAATGTCAGAGGGTACATCTGTCGAGCACTATATGTCGCAGATGATTGCTGACATCGAACAGCTGGGTCAGCTAGGTATACCTTTGAGGCTGAGACTTCCATAGATTTGATCGTACAGTCTCTTCCTGACAGTTGGAGCGGGTTCATAATGAACTATAATATGATAAAACAAGATCATACTCTTGGAGATTTGATGGCAATGCTGCGAGAAGCAGAAAAAAAGCTTTTAAAGGGTAAGAAACGTGAGACGCATTTCGCTTCGACATCTCAGTCTGCCAAGGCTTGGCCAAAGGCTACTGGAGGCGTGAATAAGAAGAAGAAGAGAAAGGGCAATGCCAAATCATCAAAGTCTTTTGGGAAGGCAAATGACAAATCCCAAGATGTCTGCCTGCAGTGTGGCAAACGGGGTCACTGGAAGCGTGAATGTCGTGAGTGCAATGGAGCATATGAAGGAAGTGAAGGCGGGCAAGGCTCCGGCTTCAGGTATCTTTGTTATAGAGATAAACATGTCTACTTCTAGTTTTAAAAATTGGATTTTTTATTATGGTTGTGGTACTCATATATGTACTGATATGCAGGATCTACAGATTAGCAAGAGACTGGCTTCAGGAGAGATTGACCTCCGAGTTGGAAATGGGACTAGAGTCGCCGTTTTGGCTGTTGGGACCTATATTTTGGAACTGCCCTCGGGGCATGTACTTAATTTATCAAACTGCTATTATGTACCTAGTTTGACTAGAAACATTATATCAGTATCTTACTTAACCCAATGTGGGTATACTTTTGTATTCAGAAACACAAGGTGTTTTATTTATAAAAATGATTTTGAGATATGTAGTGCTGATGTAAATAATGGTCTTTATATTTTGAATATAAATCAATCTCAAACATATAACATGACAAACAAAAGGCTTAAATTAAGTAACAAAGATGAAACATATATGTGGCATTGTCGTCTGGGACACATTAACAAGACTCGTATATCCACGCTTTCGAAGAATGGATACTTGGACGGATTTGATCCAAATTCATATGACGTTTGTGAATCTTGTTTATTAGGCAAAATGCCTAAAACACCTTTTAGCGGTAAATATGCACGTGCCACCGAACTGTTAGCCCTCGTTTATAGTGATGTATACGGGCCTATGTCTAGCCAGGCTAGAGATGGATTTGAATACTTCGTAACCTTTACGGATGATACATCGCGTTATGGTTATGTGTATCTTATGAGACACAAGTCGGAAACTTTTGAGAAATTCAAAGAGTTTCGACACGAAGTAAAAAAATAGACCGGTAAAAGTATTAAAACATCACGGTCGGACCGTGGTGGAGAATACTTGAGCAATAAGTTTCTCGATTACTTGAAAAAGTATGGTATTCTTTCACAATGGACTCCTCCTGGAACACCTCAATTAAACGGTGTGTCCGAACGGAGAAACCGAACTTTGTTGGACATGGTAAGGTCTATGATGAGTCGCACTAAGCTACCAATTTCCTTCTGGGGATATGCATTGAACAGTGCAATACTTATTTTGAATAAGGTTCCGTCAAAGTCTGTTCAACAGACTCCATATGAAATATGGACAGGAAAGAAACCAGGTTTCTCATTCCTGAAGATTTGGGGATGCTGGGCATACGTTAAACATTTGGATGGTACTAAACTAGAACCCAAATAGGATAAGTGCTTATTTGTAGGTTATCATAGGGAAACCAAATGATATTACTTCTACCACCCACAAGAGAACAAGGTATTTGTTGCTCTACATGCAGTTTTCCTCGAAAAGGAATTCCTAAATGCAGTGGTAAGTGGGAGGAAAGTAGAACTCGATGAAAATCAGAGTGATACTGTTCTTGGCACCGAATCCCAAACGGAACACGAACAGTTCATCAGGGATGAAACTGTACCATAATCTTCTAATACACAAGAACCGCGTAGGTTAGAGAGAGTCAGAAAACAACCTGAGAGGTATGGGTTTCTGATCTCACCTCACGTAGATATTAATCTTATTAAGGATAACGAGCCGACTACGTTTGAGGAAGCGATACAAGATATCGACTCCGCTTTATGGCAATAAGCCATGAAGTCCGAAATGGATTCCATATACACCAACCAAGTTTGGACACTGGTTGATGCACCAAAAGGCGTAAAGCCTATTGGTTGCAAATGGGTCTTCAAGAAGAAGACTGACATGGACGGCAACATACAAACATACATAGCTAGGCTTGTAGCGAAAGGGTATCGTCAACGACATGGTGTCGATTACGATGAAACTTTTTCACATGTTTCCATGATTAAATACATTCGAATAATGCTTGCTATTGCTGTATATTTCGATTATGAAATATGGCAGATGGACATCAAAACCGATTTCCTTAACGAAAACCTTTTGGAGGATGTTTATATGCAACAGTCTGACGGTTTTGTCATACCAAAACATGTAAACAAGGTTTTCAAGTTAAATTGATCCATTTATGGATTGAAGCAAGCATCGCGTTCTTGGAACCAACATTTTGATGAGATAATAAAATAATATGATTTCGTTCAAAACGAGGATGATCCTTGTGTATATAAGAAGGTTAGTGGGAGCACACTGACATTCATTGTCCTTTACGTAGATGATGTATTGCTTATTGGCAATGACATTCCCATGCTACAATCGGTGAAAGCTTGGCTTTCATTAAAATTCTCCATGAAAGATCTGGGAGAAGCAGCCTTTATTCTGGGAATAAAGATCTACTGTGATAGATCTAGAAAACTGCTTGGACTCTCCCAGAGCACGTATATTGATAAAGTATTGAAGAGATTCAACATGGATCAGTCTAAGAGGGGAATGTTGCCATGATATGTACGCGACCTGATGTCTCGTATGCTTTGAGCATGTGTAGTCTCTATCAGGCCGATCCAAGTGATGGTCACTGGGTTACGGTTAAGAACATCCTTAAGTATCTTAGACGAACTAAGGATGCTTTCTTAATCTATGGAGATGGAGAACTTGAGGTAACTGGGTTTACCGATGTAAGTTTCCAAACCGATAAAGACGACTGTAAGTCGTAATCCAGGTACATATTTTATTTGAACAACGGAGCAGTGAGCTAATAATCTTCCAAGAAAGAGACTATTGCCGTTCAACAACAGAAGCAGAATATATCGCTGCAGCTGAGGTAGCAAAATAGGCAGTTTGGATCCGTAAATTCCTAATTGGAATAGGAGTAGTTCTGTTAGCAGCTGAGCCCGTTCCCTTGTATTGTGACAATAACGGGGCTATAGCACAGGCTAAGGAACCGCGGTCTCATAAACGATCCAAGCATGTACTTCGACATTTCCATCTGATTCGTGAGATCATACATCATGGCGATGTGATGATCGAGAAGGTCGCATCAGATGACAACATTGCAGATCCGCTGATGAAGGCTATTCCTCAGTAAAAGTTTGAGCGACATGTAAATAGTTCCGGTGTTAGATACTTGAGTGATTGGCTATAGGCCAAGTGGGAGATTGTTGGACAATTATGACCCATAACATCACTATTTGTAAAAGACATTGTGGGTTTTATACAAATTAACTATGTGACAAAGGAAATTGCCATTTTATCATTTTGTAATTAGATTACTAGAATATATAAATGATAAAAGTCCTTATGATTAGTTCCAGATTAATAAGATATGAGACAATATCAATCCACGAAAGGTTTAATCATTAAATATCCCTAGTCGTAGTATTATCGAGACTGGACATCGATAATACAGAATAGGCTAGTATTACACTTGTGCGCATTATGGAAGCTTAACGACATAGTTCTCATATATTTAAGTATTGGATACTTATGCAAGTGCGATAGGAGGTTGTGTTTGCCGATGGTACGGAAACAGCTTCGCTCTGGATAGACCCCTCAGAATCCCATTGGTAGTATGACTATGTGTCTCTGGGAATCCGAATCAGGGTATGTGTATTTAGTCTTAACCTGAGACTTGCATCGCTAATACTTGCGATAATCAGAACACTTTGGTTTTGGTCATCCGGGACTTTAACAGGTTCTGTGTACGCCTCTTCTGGGTTTATTGAGAATCGTAGTGTATTGGGTGTGATGTCAAGCTAGAAGTATCACTTCAGTCATATGGAGATGATGATCACGCAGTGATACAAAACTGGTACTCTATTATGTTATAACTATCGGGATAATATGACAAGGTCATGATTATCCGATTAAAGAGACTAGTTGCTAGTGATCTGATATATGCTTCGTGCGGGGCAGACACAATTCCAGCCCCAAGCCTAGCATGTGACTTCTGATACTGGATCACAATAAGAAAAATACTTGGTATACTACGTTTGATATAGATTATGTATTCCTTAAAAGAATATTTCTGGAGAATTGGGTAGACACGGTGCTTTGCTAGAAGCCAACCTTGTCTTGTAAATCGTAAGAACGTGGTACCAGATACACACGTATTCGAATAGGCCGACGACCGGATTTACTGCCAACATATCTAGGGATCTCATGGGTCACTTCCCGAAGATTCACCGATGACGTTTGACTCGAGCAAAATTAATCTGGGATTAATTATATGAGAGAAAATTAATATAGGATTAATTACGGTAAGAATTTATCTGGGATAAAATTCGATTAGAAGAGAGAGAACGATTAATTTGGAATTAATCGATTAAATAATATATTCGATATATTAATTGAAATTAGATTTCAACGCGGAATTAAAATTGGATTTTAATTCGGGCGAACGAATTAATTTAGAATTAATTCATAAGCGACTTTAATAATAATTTTGCTAAGCATAATTCTTTAATTAAATTAGATTTAATTATGTCGCAGCAGAAAATTCGTTAATTCGGAATTGAACGAACCCGAATCCAAATTGTGTTTAGCGGGCCCACTCGAATTTTGAATTTAAAGTGGGGCCCACCAAATCACATCACTAGTCAACTTTATCATACTTTTGGTTGATAGAAGTTGGTGGTTAGTTGGTAGCTTGTCTTGATTTGTGAAAGACTAATACCAACTTTGGATTTTTTGTAATAGGTAATTTTTTTTGGTAAACCAATTACACAACACAAACAACTCTATCATCTCCATTTTTTCTCCAAAAGCCGAGAGCCTCCTTCTCCTCCATTGAGATTTTGTTGCAAAATTTCAAGAGAGCTAGTACTTCCAAGAGTCAACCAAGGTGTTAAAGAAAATATTCTCAAGAGTTTGGAACACAATGAGAAGCTTGGAGCTCTTCAACAACCAAAAAATTTTGAAATCCATACATCCATCCAACCGAGCAATGTAAGTTTTTCCGCAAATTTTTTTAGTATTCACACGAATCATGACTTAGAATATCCTTGGCATGTTCTAGGAACCCCAACATACCAGACCCCAACACTCTGCCCACTGTAGTCACTGACTCCCTAGACCATGCTCTAATATAATCTTTGTAACTTCCCCAGATCCGGGAGATGCTACCAGCAAGAAGTAGGCTGTACTATCCCCCTGAACCTCTGACTCTCACACCACATATATATATATATCATAATAATCTTTTCTCTAATTGATTATATTATGTGTGAGACCGTAGCCCAAACTCAAAACTTATCACACAAATTTATCGTCTGAAACCGTAAACTTAGAATACATTCTTACAATGACTAACTCAAAATCAAAGAATAATACAAAGCTTTTACTTGACTCTGATTGACTCACACTCTATCTAATTTGTACTGGTAGACTCCAACCTCAATGACTGCATCAGTATCCATCCTCCCGAGCTTGTCCTCCGAGAATACCTGCAACCACAGAAAACTGGAAGTGAGGGGGGGTTATATCGTCGTACGATATAAGTGAGTGGACTATAAAACTGAAAAGCTGTAATAATATCATTTTTGTCTGAAATCAAAGTTCTAGAAATAACATTATATAAAAACTTTCTATTTCTGTAAACCTCATCTGTAATCTATTTTATAAAACTTGTTTTTTTTTTTTTTTTTTTTGTTTTTTTTGTTTTTTTTGTTTTTCTGAAATCTGCTTTTTGAAACTATTTTTAAAAATCTGATAGCTGAAACTGTTTTCTTAAAATATATTATCTGAAACTGGTCTATATCTAAAAAATTTAACGTATGAGGGCGTTACGTATCACCGTCCCCCCATACGCCTATCTGGAGCCAGGAATGCAAAACCATGACTTTGGGGCGTTATGTATCGCCGTCCCCCAAATCATGCCAGTTATGTCCCTGAAAATAGTGGTCTTAGGGCGTTACGTATCGCCATCCCCAAGCCATAAACTAGAACTGGGGGTGCGGATCTATGCTACCCTCCAAGCTCTGAAACTAGGGTCTAGGGGGGTTACGTATCGCCGTCCCCCTAACCCTGAACTAGGATTTGAGGGTGTTACGTATCGCCGTCCCCCTAACCCTGAACTAGGATTTGGGGGTGTTACGTATCGTCGTCCCCCCAGTCCTCTACATGTGCACATATTCCATGTCCGTCATTTCCAAACTGTTTCAAGTTACATACTGGGGTGGGTTTTCCCCCATGCCCCGAAAAACCATTAAATCATGCTTTAAAAACATTTTCGTCTCAAACATAACTTAAAACATAAATCTACATAAAATAACTATGATAAAAGTAATCTAACGCCCTAAAGCATAAAAAATAAGTCTGTCGTAACAATAACAAAATGAAAATAAATTTTAAAAGAGTAGTGTCCACTCACTGGTTGGAAACTGGCTGGCATTACCCGCTTGCTGAGAAAACTCCGGTTCTTGCGATGATCAAGTGTCATTACCTTCTTCCTTTTGATTCTCCTTCTTGCTTGATGAATAATTTTTTAGTATATTTGCTTCTTCTCCTTTTCTTTTGCTTCTTCTCCTTTCTTCCTATTTCTTCTTCATTCTTTTTCTTTTTCTTTTCTTCTTTTTCTTCTTTTCTTATTCTTTTCCTTCTTTTCTTTCTCATTCACGTTTTCTTCTTCATTTTAGGGATACATGAATAGTCCCCTTTTATACTTGGCCACTTCACAAAAAGAAAGATGTAGAAACTTGTAGAATTTACTAGAATACCCTCGAATACTATTCATCTGAAATTTTGATCCGTGTTTTGACCTGTTTCTGCTCTGAATTTGGAAAAATATTCAACGATCTCAATCTCAGCTTTCCGACGATATAAAATTCATAGAAATCAGAGTTTGTACGTGAAAGTTACGGCCAAAATACTATGAGCTGTCCAGAGTGGTACATTGTAACATCTAATATCGGATTCTCGAAGAATCTACCGATAATCATCTCACGAGAGCATATATTTCCAAACATTTTAACATTTTGTCACACTCGTCTCACAGTAAAACAATAGTTATAATCCCGGGTCGTTACACAATCTGATAGCGACAACGTCATTGTAAGAATTTGTAATATCCCGATTTTTTCAGAACGGTTCTGGAAGCTTTTCGAATTGAAGTTTAGAATTTGGAACTGAAAGATATTCAAAAATAGGAATTTATGTGTTGGAAAATAGGTTGAAATATTTTTAATTGAAGTTTCGTCGCGTTGGAAAACACATGATTTAGAGAACCGGTTATGCGATTTCTATTTATATCGTTATACGCGTAAAAGTTTCTTGTTTCGGCTATAAAAATAATAAACAAACTCCGATCGAGCTGATTCTTAAACCATCTGATTCATTTTTCTGAGACGAACAACTTTAGTGTTGAACACCTTCCAAAATTAACATCGGAAGGGCTTCGAAAATACGAATTCTCGAGGAAGCCCCATGGTATGGGCCTAATTGTAAATTCATGGGGGTCTAAACGTAAATTTTCAGAAATTTTCTACAAGTACCCTCTAGTTTCCAGAATTTCCAAAAGGGCATAACTTATAAAAATTCCCCATTCAACCCCCCCATTCCCAAAATCGCAAAGAGGGGTACTGGTTGCGCTGGTGCATGGGAAGTGCCTGGCCACCGCGCATCTGATGGTGGCCGACGGCAAGGCAGAGGCGTCGAAACATGGCTCCTCATTTTTGTTCATGGCGCGCACATGGGTTTGTCGATCTCAGCTCCTTATTTCATTTCACGGCCCGAGACACCCGCCAAATCAAAGCTCTCGGAGAGTACTAGAAGTTAACAGTGATGGATTTTCCGTTCCATGCACGGTTGCACGCGAAATGGGGAAATAAGATTTAGATGAATAGTTGATGAGCGGAAAATATATCAATATTTACCGCCACTTTAACTTAATATTTTGTTTAGTTTCTCGGGTTTGATGAACGTTTTGATGTGTTTTAGTTTATTTTGCAGATAAAATAATATCGGATGTCAATGAAATCATTTAGGTTGAAATATGGGTCAAATAAGGGCAATTATTGGACTTGATATTTTAATTTTGGAGATTGGAAACTTGAAAGGGCGTTTTTGACGAAGTGCAGTTTTGGAAATTCCAGTTTTGCGCATCTGTCGTATTTTGGGCATAACTTTTTACTCCCATATCGGATTGAGCTGATTCAAGTTTCAGATTAAAGAACACTCAAATATCTACAGCTTTGAAAAACAAAATAATTTCGAATTCTGACGATTTCATGCCCGAAATTGATGAACCATCCAGAAGTGTGTTGTGTGTAATTATTAAAGTCACTTTCAATCATTTTCAAAGCAAAAAATAAATCAATAAATAAATAATAAAAATTATCAAATCATCACCAAACATGATAAGAGATTAGTGGAGCAATTAATAATGGATTTGGTGGACCAATTAGTGGAGCAATTAATAATTGATTTGGTGGATGATTTGATGGAGGCAAAATTTTGCCTATAAATACCAAGCCATTTCATTTGTAAAATTCATACTTTCTTCTAAGAAATTCCTTAAGAATACTAAGAAGATTGTATCTTATTTGTTTATTTATTTACAGCTTTCAGTAATTAATTTCCGCTTTCGCACTTTCTTTTCTTTACTTTTCAGTTTTTACTTTCCGCTATTTACTTTTACGCACAATACTTTTCTTTCTTTAATTTTCAGTTTTTACTTTTCAGTAATTTACTTTCAGCAATTTACTTTCAGCAATTTACTTTCAGCAATTTACTTTCAACAATTTACTTTCAGCTTTTAATTTTCAGTATTTAATTTCAGCATTTACTTTCAGCATTTACTTTTCAGTATTTAATTTTCAGTATTTTACTTTATGTCTTTTATTTTATTTAACTTTTTTTTACTACCCGTAAATATGTGTCGTAACTAAGCCAGTTATCTGGGGTTGTGATGAAATCCAATATCACCGGTTTATAAGGGGTTAGATTATAGCTTGGGTAATATAAAGTTTTATTTATTGAGTCTTAATCTTAATGCTTTTTCATTAACTGGCCATTAATAAAATTGAACTGGGAAACTTAAAATGAACTAGACATAGAGATTTTAAGTTTAAGACCTTAGACTCAATAGTCCACGATCTTCCTTGAGGATCGATAATCCTTTAATAGATTTCCTTGCAAAATAGACATATACCTGTCGGGCGGGGGTAGCCATAATTGGAAATTAAACTTAATGAATCCAGATAATTTGGTTGACATAGACATATGGTTCAATTGGGTTAAACTGGGTATTTATGTCTGACCATCGATAGAGGCTTACACATAATTTAGTGTTCCAGGTTAATAAATCAATATATTACCCAACTTTAAAATAACCACTTCATCTTTAAAATGATATTGGAAGAAATCACAACCCTAGATAGTTTTTAATATTGAATTTTCTTAAAACCTTCTTTCGAACAATTTTATTTACTTGTTTTTAAATTTAGAATCGTCACAATTTCAAATCAAACAAACAACCTGTTAGATACTAGTAATCATTTGACCTCATAAAATTAATAGATTAGATATTAAGTCCTCGTGGGATCGATATTTTTATACTACTTGAACGATACATGCGCTTGCTTTATACGCGTGTCTAAGCACCAGTCAAGTTTTTGGCGCCGTTGCCGGGGACTTATTTGTCTTTCACTATTAATTTTGGGGTTAGATATGTTACTTGTATCTAATTTCTTTTTACTTATTGTTTTTGTTTTCTTGTGTTTAAGGTTCTCAGAAACTACATGAGACGAACCAGAAGCTTTGAACTCCGATCGCTTGACCCATAAATTGAAAGAACCATCAGACAGTTGAGAAGGGAAAGACGAGAAGGCCACGAAGCTTTAGTCAACATGGAACCTGAACCGTTGGAGGTTGCACCACCAATTCCCATTCGAGACAGAACCATTCCGGTGGTTGACAGACTCATTTCCTGTATTATACATCCTCCCTTACCAACAAATGCGTGTGACATCAAAACATGCATTCAGATGATTCAGCAGTTAGTTCAGTTCGGGGGGAATGCAACTGAAGATCTTAATGCCCACATCAGTAACTTCCTGGAAGTTTGCGTCACTTTCAACCATAACAGAGCATCAGAAGAAGCAATGAGACTGCGTGTTTTCCCATACTCCTTGAAGGACAGAGCTAAAGCTTGGCTACATTCACTACCAGCAGGTTCTATCACAACTTGGAACACTTTAGCCACCAAATTTCTTGCAAAGTACTTTCCACCAGCCAGAACCGGAAAGCTGAGGAATGACATCACATCCTTTGTACAACAAGATTCAGAATCCCTCTGCGAATCTTGGGAAAGGTACAAAGATTTGCTCCGGAAATGTCCTCACCATGAGATTCCAAAATGGCTTCAAGTCCAAACATTCTATAATGGACTTTCTGGAATAATGAGAACCACAATCGATGCTGCTGCTGGAAGAGCTTTAATGTCAAAAGGAGAAGATGAAGCCTGGGACCTAATCGAAAAAATGGCCAACAACAAATCTTTATGGCCAACAGAAAGGAGCATGATCCAAAGAATTGCAGGAATTTATGAAGTTGGAGCCAACACAGCACTGAATTCCAAGCTGGATGTGATTTACAAAAATCTGGAAACTCTTAACATAAAAGTTAATGGTGGATCCACAAGTTCACCATTTGGAGGAGCACCTGAGTCAGAATCTTTCAACCAACATAAAGAAACGGTGAATTATGTCAATAATTTCAACAAAAAGGGGAACAATCCATATTCCAACACCTACAACCCAGGGTGGAGGAATCATCCCAATTTTTCATGGAGCAACAATTCAGGCCAACAGCAGAACTATCCACCACCTGAATTCCAGCAACATAACAAAAGCCAGAAGCAGGCAAATGAACCAGGAATAACATAAATGTTGACCTACTTGAAAAAGATAGAAGCAAAACACGACTCTCAAGTAGCAAGATATGATGCTATGTTTCAATCTCAAGCAGCAAGATATGATGCTATGTTTCAATCCCAAGCAACATTAATTCAAAGTCAATCAGCTACTATTAAAGCACTGGAGAATCAAATTGGACAACTGGCCAATGCTCAGAGTTACAGACCGCCAGGTACCCTTCCTAGCAACACAGAGCCAAATCCAAGGAACATGGGGAATGAGCAATGTCATGCCATCATGTTAAAAAGCGGTACTGAAATCAACAAAGATGTTGGAATCAAGGCAACAACAATTGAAGATTTTCCAAAAGAAACAAAGCAACAGATGGAGGAAAAAGAAGCAAAGGAAAAAGAACAGATCACTCCACCTCCACCTTTTCCTCAGCGTCTTTAGAAGAATAAACTGGACAAGCAGTTTGCTCGATTCTTGGAGGTGTTCAAAAAGCTGCATATCAACATTCCATTTGCAGAAGCGTTGGAACAAATGCCCAGCTTTGCCAATTCATGAAAGACATTCTTTCACGAAAAATGAGATTGGGAGATTACGAGACAATATCATTATCAGAAGAATGAAGCGCTATCATTCAGAGGAAACTTCCCCCAAATTTGAAAGATCTTGGCAGTCTCACTGTTTCTTACACCATAGGAGAACATGAATTCGGTAAGGCTCTGTTTGATTTATTGATGAGCGGAAAATATATCAATATTTACCGCCCCTTTAACTTAATATTTTGTTTAGTTTCTCGGGTTTGATGAACGTTTTGATGTGTTTTAGTTTATTTTGCAGATAAAATAATATCGGGTCTCAATGAAATCATTTAGGACGAAATGTGGGTCAAATAAGGGCAATTATTGGACTTGATATATTAATTTTGGAGATTGGAAACTTGAAAGGGCGTTTTGACGAAGTGCAGTTTTGGAAATTCCAGTTTTGCGCATCTGTCGTATTTTGGGCATAACTTTTTACTCAGATATCGGATTGAGCTGATTTAAGTTCCAGATTAAAGAAGACTCAAAGATGGACAACTTTGAAAGACAAAATAATTTCGAATTCTGAAGATTTCATGCCCGAAATTGATGAACCATCCAGAAGTGTGTAGTGTGTAATTATTAAAGTCACTTTCAATCATTTTCAAAGCAAAAAAATAAATTAATAAATAAATAATAAAAATAATCAAATCATCACCAAACATGATAAGAGATTAGTGGAGCAATTAATAATGGATTTGGTGGAGCAATTAGTGGAGCAATTAGTGGAGCAATTAATAATTGATTTGGTGGATGATTTGATGGAGGCAAAATTTTGCCTATAAATACCAAGCCATTCATTTGTAAAATTCATACTTTCTTCTAAGGAATTCCTTAAGAATACTAAGAAGATTGTATCTTGTTTGTTTATTTACAGCTTTCAGTAATTAATTTTCGTTTTCGCACTTTCTTTTCTTTACTTTTCAGTTTTTACTTTCCGCAATTTACTTTTACACAGAGTACTTTTCTTTCTTTAATTTTCAGTTTTTACTTTTCAGTAATTTACTTTCAGCAATTTACTTTTCAGTAATTTACTTTCAGCAATTACTTCAGTAATTTACTTTTCAGTATTTAATTTTCAGTATTTAATTTCAGCATTTACTTTCATCATTTACTTTTCAGTATTTAATTTTCAGTATTTTACTTTATGTCTTTTATTTTATTTAAGTTTTTTTTACTACCCGTAAATATGTGTCATAACTAAGCCAATTATCTGGGGTTGTGATGAAATCCAATGTCACCGGTTTATAAGGGGTTAGATTATAGCTTGGGTAATATAAAGATTTATTTATTGAGTCTTAAACTTAATGCTTTTTCATTAACTGGCCATTAATAAAATTGATCTGGTAAATCTAAAATGAACTAGAATAGGATTTTAGGTTTCAGCCTTAGACTCAATAGCCCACGATCTTCCTTGAGGATAGATAACCCTTTAATAGATTTCCTTACAGGATAGGAATATACCTGTCGGGCGGGGGTAGCCATAATTGGAACTTAAACTTAATGAATCCAGATAATTTGGTTGACATAGACATATGATTCAATTGGGTTGAACTGGGTATTGTGTCTGACCATCGACAGAGGCTTACACATAATTTAGTGTTCCAGGTTAATAAATCAATATGTTACCCAACTTTAAGATAACCACTTCATCTTTAAAATGATATTGGAAGAAATCACAACCCTAGATAGTTTTAATATTGAATTTTCTTAAAACCTATTTTCGAAAAATTTGTTTACTTGCTTTAAAATTTAGAATCGTCACCATTTCAAATCAATCAATCAACTGTTAGATATTAGTAATCATTTGACCTCATAAAATTAATAGTTTAGATATTAAGTCCTCGTGGGATCGATATTTTTATACTACTTGAACGATACGTGCGCTTGCGTTATACGTGTGTGTTTACGCCGGTCAAGTTTTTGGCGCCGTTGCCGGGGACTTACTTATCTTTTACTATTAGTTTAGGGGTTAGATACCTTTACTTGTATCTAATTTTCTTTTTACTCATTGTTTTTGTTTTCTTGTGTTTCAGGTTCTCAGAAACTACATGAGACGAACCAGAAGCTTTGAACTCCGATCGCTTGACCCAGAAATTGAAAGAACCATCAGACAGTTGAGAAGGGAAAGACGATAAGGCCAAAAAGCTTTAGTCAACATGGAACCTGAACCGTTGGAGGTTGCACCACCAATTCCCATTCGAGACAGAACCATTCCGGTGGTTGACAGACTCATTTCCTGTATTGTACTTCCTCCCTTACCAGCAAATGCGTGTGACATCAAAACATGCATTCAGATGATTCAGCACTCAGTTCAGTTTGGGAGAAATGCAACTGAAGATCCTAATGCCCACATCAGCAACTTCCTGGAAGTTTGCGGCACTTTTAATTACAACCGAGAAGCGGAAGAAACAATGAGACTGCGAGTTTTTCCATACTCCTTGAAGGACAGAGCTAAAGCTTGGCTACATTCATTACCAGCAGGTTCCATCACAACTTGGAACACTTTAGCCACCAAATTTCTTGCAAAGTACTTTCCACCAGCCAGAACCGGAAAGCTGAGGAATGACTTCACATCCTTTGTACAACAAGATTCAGAATCCCTCTGCGAAGCTTGGGAAAGGTACAAAGATTTACTCCGGAAATGTCCACACCATGAGATTCCAAAATGGCTTCAAGTCCAAACATTCTATAATGGACTTTCTGGAATAATGAGAACCACAATTGATGCTGCTGCTGGAGGAGCTTTAATGGCAAAAGGAGAAGATCAAGCCTGGGAAATAATCGAAGAAATGGCCAACAACAATTCCTTATGGCCAACTGAAAGGAGCATGATCCAAAGAATTGCAGGAATTTATGAAAGTGGAGCTAATACAGCAGTCAACACCAAGCTAGATCAAATATGCAAATTCATGGAGACTCTTACCACTGGATCCACAAGTTCACCATATGGAGGAGCACCAGAACCAAACCAACTTGAAGAGACGGTGAATTATGTCAGCAATTTCAATAGACAGGGGAAAAATCCATATTCCAACACCTACAATCCGGGGTGGAGGAATCATCCAAATTTTTCATGGAGCAACAACTCAGGGCAAAAGAACAATCCACCACCTGGATTCCAACAGCAGAACTATCCACCACCTGGATTCCAACAACAGAACAAAGGCCAAGAACAGATAAATGAACCAGGAATAACAGAAGTGCTGAATCAGTTAAAAAAATAAATACGATGCTAGTTTCAGAGCCAATCAGCTTCCATCAAAGCACTGGAGAATCAAATCGGACAACTGGCCAATGCTCAGAGTTACAGACCGCCAGGTACCCTTCCTAGCAACACAGAGCCAAATCCAAGAAACATGGGGAAGGAACAATGTCATGCCATCATGTTAAAGAGCGGTACTGAAATCAACAAAGATGTTGGATTCAATTCAACTGCTGAAGAAGTTCCAAAAGAAACAAACAACAAATGGAGGAAAAAGAAGCAAAGGAAAAAGAACAGATCACTCCACCTCTAC
>SKCR01026856.1:0-19478 GCA_019454045.1 Zanthoxylum bungeanum | reverse complement strand
TGCTGCAGCTGAGGCAGCAATAGAAGCCATTTGGATCGAAAATAAATCTAATTAAATTAGATATAGTTCTTTTAGCAGCTGAGCTAGGCATCAGCACAGGCCTAAGGAATTAAAGGTCTCATCGACGATCCAGATATATACTTCTATATCATCTGATTCGTTCGATCATACATCGTGGCGATGTGATGATCGTATAAATCGCGTCAGAAGATAATTACGCAAATCCACTGACGAAAACCTTTCCTCAACAATTTGAGCGAACCGTACATAGTTCGGGTGTTAGACACTCGAGTGACTGGCTATGTGCCAAGTGGGAGATTGTTGGATAATATGACCCATAGCGTCACTATTTGTACAGATCACGGTGTTGTTGTACAAATTAACTATGTAACAAGGAAATTGCACTCTCATCATTTGTGATTAGATCACCATAGATATATAAATGAAGAGAGGTCCCTATGATTAGTTCCTGGATTGAGAATGATATGAGACAGTATCAGTCCACGAAGGATTAATCATTAAATATCCCTAGTCGGAGTATTATCGAGACAGAACATCGATAATGCGGAATAGGATAGTATTGTACTTGTGCGCGTTGTGAGGGCACGACCACATAGTTCTCATATATTTAAGTATTGGATACTTATGCAAGTGCGATAGGAGGTTGTGTTTCACCGATGGTACGGGAAACAGCTTCGCTCTGGATAGACCCCTCGGAATCCCATTGGTATTATGACTTTGTGTCTATGGGAGGCCAAAATCAAGGTAGGTGTGTAAAGTCTTAACCTGAGACTTACATCTCTAATACTTACGATAATCAATAGACTTTGGTCTTGGTGGTACATGGCTTTAAACCGGTTCTGCGTACACCACTTCTGGGTTTATCAGAGAGTCTAGTGTATTGGGTGTGATGTCAAGACGAAGTATCACTTCAGTCATATTGGAGATGATGTCACGCAGGATATGGTATTAGTGCTCTTAAGTGTTGCACAACCAATCAGGATATTGTGACCAGGTCATGAATATCCGATTATAGAGACTATTTACCAGACATCCGACATGTGCTTCGGACGGGGCAGACACTTATCCAGCCCCAGCCCTAGCACGTGACTATCCGATACTGGGCCGATATACACAATACTATACGGTATACTACGCTTGATACAGATCTATATATTCCTGTAAGAATATTTCTGGAGAATTGGGTAGGCATGGCGCTTTGCTAGAAGCCAACCTTGTCTTGTAAATCGGTATAAACGTAGTACGAGGTACTTACGTGTTCGGATAATCCGACGACCGTATTTACTGCCAACATATCCGGAGATCTCATGGGTCGCTTCCTGAAGATTCACCGATGATGTATAACTCGCACTTAATTAATCTAGGATTAATTAGAAGAGAGAGAAAATTAATCTGGGATTAATTGCGGAGATATTTTATCTGGGATAAAATATAATTAAAGAGAGAGAACGATTAATTTAGAATTAATCGGATAAAATAATATATTCGATATATTATATGAAATTGGATTTCGGCGCGGAATTAAAATTAGATTTTAATTCGGGCGAACGATTAATTTAGAATTAATTCATTAGCGACGTGAATAGTGAATTCGCTAGGCGTAATCATTTAATTACGAAGCGACGGAAAATTCGTTAATTTGGATTAACGAACCCGAGCCCGAGAGTGATTGCGAGCGCATTCGCATTTCGAATTCGAGTGCGGCACGCAAGTCACATCAAGCGTCAAATCGCTAGTCGCATCAATCGTCAAGTCACTTGTCACTTTGAGTGATGTGACATGACATGTTGTCACTTTATTAAAGTGGATGGATTTGATATGAATAGTTGATTTGAGTTGATGAAAAGCTTTTAAAAGCTTGAAATGAAATATAACATTATTTATTTCTTGCTTTTTGACTTTTGTATTAAAGTGATATATGTTTTATTTATTATTTACTTGGTAAATATATAAACAAAATAAAAAGCTTTTCTCTCTCCCTCATGCTAGACATACGGTCTTCTTCTTTTCCCCCTTTCTCTCTCGGCTTGGAGCCGTTTTTCATCTTCTTCTCTCTCGTTTTTCTGGTTCTGCCGAGAAGTAATGAGAAGCAAGAATTGATTTTGTTTCAAAACCAAGTGCTAGCACACACATAGAGTTATCCTAAGGTGTAGGGAAATGAATTTAATGATGAGCATGGAAAAGCTTGAAGCTTGGAGCTTCAATGGAGGTCATCAATGGCCGAACATGGAGGAGGCAAACCAGTCCATTACCTTGCAGCCCCTACCACGCGCAGCTCACTGCCGAGCAAGGGAGAGCAGTTCGTGGTTCATCTTCGCCGCATGCAACCGATCCATGTGAGTCTTTTCCGCACCTCATTTGGTTGTATTCAACTCGTTTTTATGCATGATTTATGATCTTGGGACTTGATTGAAACTCAACACAATTTTCTGGATGCTGATTTCTGCGTTTTCCACTCTTCCCATGTGCTTCCGATGCGTCCGTAAGGTCCCAAAACATGTACAATTGCCTCATGATCCATGTTCCAATGCTTCCTACAAATAAAACATAAAAGAACTACAAAATACATTTAATAAAACAAAACTTAAAAAATTAGTAAGCTAAGAATGCATGAGTAAGTGGGTATAAACCACACTTATCAAACACCCCCAAACTTTAGATTTTACTAGTCTCGAGCAAAAGACTAAAGAAAAATAAACAAAATTTAACTAGTCCATTTTCGTAGGGATCACGATTGCATTTAGCGTATACAACAAGCCTTTAAAAACCCATAGACGACCCTAGTGGATGAGTTATAGTCTCGTGAGGGCTTACATCGACTATACCTACAAACGTCATTCACACACAATCATGTAAAAAATATCATAATAATAAAAATAAAGAAAATAGTCTCGATAGTTACACATAATATTTTCCTCAAAGATTCCTACCAATGAATTCAGAGAACCTTCAAAGTACTCAATGCAACTTAATCCAAGTTCTTGAATAAGGTATCTAATCTAGACTCACAGTGTGTATGTGTAAAGGTTCATTCACAGCTCGACTCTTAAGTAAGCCAACTCAGTGATTTTGTCTCGAAAATTAGGATCTGATGGGTCAAACCAACCTAGATATCTCAAAGGTACTCTGTATTTGCCTTTTCTGTGCTCAGTATGGTATGCTTTTTTTTCTTTTTTCTTTTTCCTTTTTTTTTCATTTTTCAACACACCTACCCTTTAAGGTAGCATTTCTCATCATGGTGGTCTTAACACTCATCCATGGGTAGCTTCACGCTTATCGGTTATAGCTGGTTTAACGTTTTGCTTTTTCTTTTCTTTTCTCTTGCTTTCATTCTTTTTCAATCCATTTTTTATCATACCATACATCATAACACTAGCATATTGAGATATATATCTAAGCAAACGGTCATTCATCGGCAATCAATTTCTTCAACTAGTCACTTTGCCAACTACATAGGTTCTTACTGCTTAAAAACTTATTGTTAAGTGCTTACGAGTCTAACCTATATCACCTACTCAAGGCATCGGATAAAAATCAATTTGGGATTTATCGTTTCTAAGATTTTATCCTAAAGCAAACAAAATTCATCATAGACTTATGTAGTTATATTTCACTATCTAGGACTAAAAACAAAAAAAAATAAAACAAATTTTTTTTAAAATAGCAGGAACTATCACTACATGCACACACCCCCAAACTTAAAACCTGCATTGTTCTCAATGTAAGATAAACATAAAGAACAAGGGTGAGGAACTACACTACCGTGCATGGAGTTGATCAGACTTCTGCTGGTCAAAATTTGGTGGCGCGAACTTTGTGTGTTTCGTGCTACTTCCATCAATAACATGCAAACTAATAAATAAATAAATATCACATAATAAAATAAAAAAATAAAATAAAGAAAATAATAATAAAAAAAAATGCAAGGGTTGCCTCCTCGCTAGCACTAAGTTTATCGTCTTTAGCCAAATGCAACCACCCAAGTCACGGTGGCTTCTTCTTTGGTCATGGAGGAAGCAATCTGCCCAATCTATACTTCTAAAGACTTCATTATTGCCTCTATATTTCCCATGTGTGTCTCAATATTGTTCAGCCTTGACTCATTCTTCTCAAACCTTTTTCAAGTATTAGTAGAAAACGTGCTCATGAGGTCTTCTAATGGCGGTTTCTGCTCAGCTCTTGGATAGTTGAAGCCAGATGAAGGTTGCAAGACATTCTCTGTAATAACATATGACAAGTTCAGATGAGAGTAGTTAGGCATAAGATTTCCTCTATAGTTGTTGAAGTTCCGATTG
This sequence comes from Zanthoxylum bungeanum, assembly GCA_019454045.1. Taxonomy (NCBI): domain Eukaryota; kingdom Viridiplantae; phylum Streptophyta; class Magnoliopsida; order Sapindales; family Rutaceae; genus Zanthoxylum; species Zanthoxylum bungeanum. The sequence continues at coordinate 15,162 of SKCR01026856.1, read as the reverse complement.
TTCACATACTGGACTTGCTCATATCCTCCGTCAGGTAAGATCATTCTATTTGCATCAGCAACTTCAATAAATGGTTGGCCTTGTTGATTGGTCAATACTGCTAGATGAGTCGTGAGGGATGACATTTGAGCTGTAAGTGAAACAATATGATCCATCTCATACTACCTACCGGCCACCTTAGTCACAATCGGGCATTCACTTAGCCATTGATGGTTATCGATGGCCATCTCATCTAATAAAGCATAGACGTCTTCAGTAAATTTCTTGAATAAAATTCCTCCAGCAGCTGCATCGACCGAGGTTCTATTAGGACCATTCAACCCATTGTAGAATAACTGAATCTGAACCCAATCTTTCAAATTATGTTGTGGGCATCTCTTAAGTAGATCCTTAAAGCTCTCCCGGGCCTCGTACAAATTCTCAGTCTCCAACTACCTAAAAATGCTAAAGTCTGTTCTCAGTTGGACTGATTTAGCTGGTGGAAATAACCTCGTAAGAAATTTAGTAGCCATTTCCTCCCATGTCAGGATGCCTCCCATCGGTATTGATTGCAACCAACCCAACGTCTTATCCCTTAAAGAGAATGGGAATAAGCATAGCCTGATGGCCTCTTTTGTCACGCCATTCATTTTTACGGTATCAGCCATCTCCAAGAACATCTGTAAATGTACATTGGGATCCTCTACAGTTGAACCCCCAAACTGGTTCTTTTGTACCATGTTGATCAATGCAGGTTTCAACTCAAAATTATTGGCGTTGATTTGTGGATGCACAATCCCAGAATAGTTATTGTATATGACCAGCTTAAAGTGATCTCGGATTACCACCTCACGTGGGTTTCAGCCGCCATTGCTTCTTTTCCAAGTTCCTTCTCTTTCCTTAGTCTCCTCGTTGTTCTTTCTATTTCAGGATCAAACAGGAAAGAGTTGAGACTTGTGGATCTTCGCATTCACTGAAGCATAGAAAGATAAAAAATCAATAAACAAATAAAAAAAAACACAAATAAACTTAAAACACAAATAAATTACAAATAAAAATAAAAATCTAAATTAAATCTAAGGTTACTTGGTAATATTATTAATGTGAATCAAATTAAAAATCCCTGCAACAGCGCCAAAAAGTTGTTGCGATATTTTATATCGTACCATAAGTGTATGGTGTCAAGTTTTAGTAAAGATGAGTGAAAGAGTGTCGAACCCACAGGGATTGTGTTCAACTCACACTAAGTACTATAATTAGCAAACCCAACTTTATTTAGAAAATAATTAAATAAGATTAAACTAAATAAATTATATATGAAAATATTTAAGTAGAGAAACCAATACGAGAGAGATTTTAGATTTTGATTTCACCTAGCTATCCCCTGTGTATTTGTCATGCCATTCAATTCTTATTCAGTTGCATTGTTTATAAGTCAAGAATCCTAAAGTATTCCACTCCCTCTCCCGAGCAATAGTGAAAAGATTATCGATTACAGACTTCAATATCCCTATAAAAATCCAGTAATTAATAATTCATTTCATTCTGTGAATCTTTGTTAAAGTCTTTAAGTGAACTATAGATTCTCCAAAACTCTGTAAAACTCCTAGGTTATATTCTCTAGATCCTATACAAAATCCCTCTCTTCCGAGCGATAGATTCTAAACTTTCATCATCTCAATTTGTGGCCAACAAACAAGAAGCATTAAATGCAAGAGAATACAAATAAACTTAAATAAAACTTCGTAATAATTAAATTGACAATCAATACATAGGTTCAAGCATTAGTTATATCATCCTCTAGAATAATGGAGTTAGTTCATGACTAAAGATAAAAAATAAGGACAATAGGGTCATGAACATAATGGACATCATTAGAGTTTAAAGAAGAAACTATATGATAAAACCTTAATTGAATCCATTCCTCTTCGAACGTCACCGCCTTCGTCTCCTCTTGTCGCTCTTTAATCCTCCTTCTTGGATCTTTCTAAAATATGTGTTTTGTGTCTTTGTGTTGTGTATTAGCCTCCTCAAATGGTTTTGGACGATCTTATGTATTTATAATAAAGTCTTGGAGTCCTTGTGCATGTAAAGCCCTAAAAATTTGCGTTTCTGGGAGTCTGCGCAGCGCCGCGGCGCTGAAAAGTGGCATCGCGATGCCAAACATGCGGGAATCTACTATGGTAGTATTTTGTGGGTGCGTCGCGACGCCAAGAAGTTGTTGTCGCGATGCCAAGAAGTTGTCGTCGCGACACAAGAGCAATTTTCTTGGATGCTGATTTATGTATTTTCCACTCTTCCCGTGTGCTTTTGATGTTGGGTTTCTAATATAGTCACAAGATCATTCAAGCATAGAAATCATGTGTGAATATTCATAAGAAGTATGGCGGAATCATACTTACAAAGATCGGCTTTTGCGATGTGAGGAACAATAAAAATCTTCAAGCTTTTCCTCCAAGGTGATCTCGGCAATGGCCTCCATTTTTGTGCTACAAGTGTTCGGCCAAGCTCCAAGCTTGGGTGTGCATTCCATGCCCATGGGTGGGTTTCCCTATCACCTTTGGATGACTCCTAATGTGTGCTAGCACCTTGAAAATTTTGCCACAAAATTCCTTAATTTCTTCCTTGTTGCTCTCGGCATTTGGCAAGAAATTGAGAGAGAGTTGGCCCTTGGCCGAATGGAGAAGGAGAGGAAGGGAGAAGGTGAAGTGTGTTGGTTGTGTTTTGTTTCAAAAATAAAGTCAAATGATATACCAAAAATCAAATAAATGGTATTAGTCATTCAAGCCATCACATTAGAGTGTTTCACACTCAACCATCAAATCCCATCAACTTCAATCAATCAAAGTTACTAAAGTTGACTAGTGATGTGATGCGTGATGTGACTTGTGGGCCGCACTTGAATTCGAAATGCGAGTGGGCCCGCAAACACTCCCGGGCTTGGGTTCGCTAATTCCGAATTAACGAATTTTTCGTTGCGACGTAATTAAATCAAATTTAATTAAATAATTATGCCTAGCAAAATTACTATTCACGTCGCAAACGAATAAATTCTAAATTAACTCGTTCGCCCGAATTAAAATCTAATTTTAATTCCGCGTCGAAATCCAATTTCATTTAATATATCGAATATATTATTTAATCGATTAATTTCGAATTAATCGTTCTCTTTCTACAAATAGTATTTTATCCCAGATAAAATCTCTCCGTAATTAATCCGAGATTAATTTTATCTCTCTTCTAATTAATCCCAGATTAATTATGTTCGAGTCATACGTCATCGGTGAATCTTCGGGAAGTGACCCATGAGATCCCCGGATATGTTGGCAGTAAATCCGGTAGTCGGACTATCTGAACATGTACGTACCTAGTACTACGCTTTTACCGATTTACAAGACATGGTTGGCTTCTAACAAAGCACCGTGCCTACCCAATTCTCCAGAAATATTCTTAAAGGAATATGTAATCTTTATCAGACGTAGTATACGTAGTATTGCATATTATGATCCAGCATCGGATGTCAAGTGTTAGGCCTGGGGCTGGAATTGTGTTTGCCCGTACGAAACACATATCAGATCTCTGGTATCTAGTCTCTATAATCAGATAAACATGACCTAGTTATAATATCCCGATAGCTGCAGCATATAAGAGCACCAGTTCCGTATCCTACGTGATCATCATCTCTACTATGACTGGAGTGATACTTCCGTCTTGACATCACACCCAATACACTACGATACTAAATATACGCAGAAGAGGCGCACACTGATAAAGACCAAAACCAAAGTATATTGATTTTCGCAAGTATTAGCGGTGCAAGTCTCAGGTAAAGACCAAATACACCTACCCTGATTCGGACTTCCATAGACACATAGTCATACTACCAATGGAATTCCGAGGGGTCTATCCAAAGCGAAGCTGTTTTCGTACCATCGGTAAACACAACCTTCTATTACACTTGCATGAGTATCATATACCCAAATATATGAGAACTATACCGTTATGCTCCCACAACCCGCACAAGTGTAATACTAGTCTTTTACGCATTATCTATGTCCAATCTCGATGATACTCTGACTAGGGATATTTTAATGATTAAACCTTCGTGGATTGATACTGTCTCATATCATCTCAATCTGGAACTAATCACATGGATTTTTATCATTTATATATCCCGGTAATCAAATTACAAATGAAAAGAGCAATTTCCTTGTGACATAGTTAATTTGTACAAAACAACCATGATCTGTACAAATAGTGATGCTATGGGTCATAATTGTCCAACAATCTCCCACTTGACCTATAGCCAGTCACTCGAGTGCTTGACACCCGAACTATGTACGGTTGGCTCAAACTGCTGAGAAAAGGCTTTCGTCAGCAGATTTGCATGATTAACGTCTGATGCGATTTATTCGATCATCACATCGCCACGATGTATGATCCGAACGAATCAGATGAATATCGAAGTATGTATCTGGATCGTTGATGAGACCATTAATTCTTTAGCCTGTGCTGACGCCTAGCTCATCTGCTAACAGAACTACTCCTAATATAATTAGGATTATTATCAATCCAAAATACTTCTATTGCTGTCTCAGCTGCAGCAATATTTCGCTTTTGTTGTTTATTCGGTAACAGTATCTTGCTTGGAAGATTTCCAGCTCATTGTTCCGTTATTCAAACTGTATAGTATCTTTGATACGACTTATAGTCGTTTTTATCGGTTAGGAAACTTGCAGCAGTGAACCCAGTCACTTCAAGTTCTCATTCTCTTTAGTATAAGAAAACATCCTTAGTTCATCTAAGATACTAAATGATGTTTTTAACATCAATCCAGTGACTATCACTAGGATTGGCCTAATTGTGACTCCATATGCTCAAAGCATATGAGACACAAGGTCGCGTACATATATTTCAATGTACGAGTTCTCGGAGAGTGCCAACAACTATTAGATCTATCCCAGTAGATAATAAAGTTGTCTCTCCCTAGAATTCTACAGAGAATTATTCATGAAAGCCAAGCTTTCACCGATTGTATTATGGGAATATCATTTCCAAGAAATGATATATCAACATTTCCAAGAAATGATATATCATCATTATTTTATAGGACAATCACTGTCAGTGCACTCCCACTAACTTCCTTATATACACAAGAATCATTTTCTTTTTGAATTAAATAATAAACCATTATGATGACATCAAAAAGATATCGTTCCAAGAACGCAATGCTTGCTTCAATACATAAATGGATCGATTAACTTGCAAACATTGCTTGCTCGTTTTGGTACGACAAGTATTAGCGGTGCAAGTCTCAGGTTAAGACCAAATACACCTACCATGATTTCGGACTTCCATAGACACATAGTCATACTACCAATGGAATTCCGAGGGGGTCTATCCAGAGCGAAGCTATTTACCGTACCATCGGTAAAACACAACCTCCTATTACACTTGCATGAGTATCATATACCCAAATATATGAGAACTATGTTGTTGTGCCCTCACAACGTGCACAAGTGTAATACTATTCTTTTACGTATTTATCGATGTCCAATCTCAATAATACGCTGACTATGGATATTTAATGATTTATCCTTCGTGGACTGATACTGTCTCATATCATTCTCAATCCAAACAAATCATAAGGACCTCCTATCATTTATATATCTTGGTGATCTAATCACAAATGATAAGAGAGCAATCTCCTTTGTCACATAGTTAATTTGTACAACAACACCATGATCTGTACAAATAGTGACCCTATGGGTCATAATTGTCCAACAATCTCCCACTTGACCTATAGCCAGTCACTCGAGTGCTTGACACCCGAACTATGTACGGTTGGCTCAAACTGCTGAGAAAAGGCTTTCGTCAGCAGATTTGCATGATTAACGTCTGATGCGATTTATTCGATCATCACATCACCACGATGTATGATCCGAACGAATCAGATGAATATCGAAGTATGTATCTGGATCGTTGATGAGACCATTAATTCTTTAGCCTGTGCTGACGCCTAGCTCAGCTGCTAACAGAATTATATCTAATCAAATTAGATTATTATCGACCCATAAGGCTTTTATTGCTGCCTCAGAAGCAGCAATAACCCGCATTTGTTGTTTATTCGGTAATAGTCTTGCTTGGAAGATTTCCAGCTCACTGTTCCGTTATTCAAACTTTGTAGTACCGTTTGTGACTTATAGTCATTTTATCGGTTTAGGAAACTTGCAGTAGTGATCCCAGTCACTTCAAGTTCTCCTTCTCCATTGACTAAGACAGCATCCTTAGTTCTCTAAGATACTAACGGATGTTTTTAACATCAATCCAGTGACTATCACTTGGATTGGCCTATTGTGAATCCATATGTTCAAAGCGTATGAAACAACCAGGTCGCGTACATTTTTCAATGTACGATTTCTCGGAGAGTTTTAACAACTTTAAATCTTTCCCTGAAAATCTTTATTCCTTGAATAAAGGTTGTTTCTCCAAAGAATTCTACAGAGAATTTTATCGAAAGCCAAGCTTTCACCGATTATATTATGGGAATATCATTTCCAAGAAATGACATATTATCATTATTTTATAGGATATTTATTGTCAGTGCGCTCCCACTAACCCTCTTTATATACACAAGAATCATTTTGTTTTGAATTAAATCATAAACCATTATGATTACATCAAAATGATAATTCCTAGAACCTAATGCTTGCTTCAATCCAAACATGGATCAAATAACCTGCAAACCTTGTTTGCTAGTTTTGGTACGACAAAACCGACAGGATGTTGTAAACATCCTCCGAAAGGTTTCCTTTTCAGGAATGTTATTTTCCCGTTAAGCTGTCATATTTCATAAATGAAACATGAAGCATTAGCAAACATTATCCAAATGGATTTACCGTGGCAACATGTAAAAGGTTGAATCGTAATCAACACAATGTTGATAACGATACCTTTCCGCTAAAAGCCTAGCTTTATTCGTTGGTATGTTGCCATCCGTGTACGTATTTCTTGAAGACTTATAAAGTACCAGTAGGCACAATGCCTTGCGGTACATCAACTAGTGTCCAAACATAGTTGATATACATGGAATCCATATCAGACTTATGACACTTTGCCATAATAGGGAGTCGATACCTTGTATCACTTCCTCATACGTAGTCAGTTGGTATACCTCAATAAGATTGACATCTTTATGAGGTGAGATCAGAAACACATACCCTAGGTTGTTTTCTGACTCTCTCCGACATACGTTGTTCTTGTGTATTCAAAGATTACTGGTATAGTTTCATCATTGATGAACTATATGTGTTCCATTAAGGATTGGTGCTTGGAACAGTATCACTCTGATTTTCATCGAGTTATACTATCCTCCCACTTACCACTGCATATCGGTATTCCTCTCAGGAAAACCGCATGGTGAGCAACAATCTAATTGTTCTCTAGTGAGATGTATAAGCACTATGCTTATGGTTTCCCTAGGATAACCTACAATTGGCACTTATCCAATTTGGGTACTAGTTTGGTATCATCCAAACGTATGCCTAGCATCCCAAATATTCAGGATTGAGAAACCCAGTTTCTTCCTATTCATATCTAATATGTAATCTGTCGAACATATTTTAATGGAACCTTATTCTGAATAAGTTATGCACTGTTTATGCTTATCCGTTGAAGGAAATGGTAGCTCAGAGCGACTCATGATTAACCTTATCATGTCCAACAAAATTTGGTTACTCTGTTCGGACACACCGTCAAACTGACGTGTTCCGGGAGGAGTCCTCATTTGAAAGAATACTTTACTCTTTCAAGTATAATAGAAACTTGTTGCTTAAGTATTTTCCATTACGGTCTTACCGTGATGGTATAATACTATAGCCAATCTGTTTGTCGATTTGTCGAAACTGTAAAAGTTTCCGATTTGTGTTTCTTCAAAAGAAACACATAAAACATATATGCGTTGCCATCCGTAAGGTCCGACAGAAATTCATATCCACTTCTAGCCTAGCTAGACATGGGCCCACTTACTTCACTATGAATTAGGGCTAACAGATCGGTGGCATTTACAGTTTTACAACCAAGTAAATGTGTTTTAGGCACTTTGCCTAAAAAACTAGATTCGTAGACTTTATTTGAATGGAATCAAATTAGTCCGAGTACCCACTCTTCAAAAGTGTGGATATACGATTCTTGTTTGATTATGTCCCAGACAACAATGCCACAATTAGTTTCATCTGATCAAATCAGTTTGAGCTATTTTGTTTGTCATGTTATATGTTTGAGATTTATTTATATTCAAAATATAAATGAGGTTACTCACATCTAATGTGATTATCTCAATATCATCTTTATATAATAAAACACTTTAGTGTTCTAGAATATAAAGGTCAATCTGCAACGGATTAAAAACACTGATATAGATAATCTCTATTACATTATAACAGTTTCCTAATTTAAGTACACACCCGAAGGTAGTTCCTAAACTTAGGTACCTGCGGTTAAAACAATGACTTTCGTCCATTTTCAATTCGTAGATAAATCTCTATTGAAGTCAGTATCTTGTTCAAAACAGATTCTGAACATCAATATATATATTTTATGTTCCACACTAAGTATTTAAAATCCAATTTAATACCAGTAGTGAATATAATTATGACAAACATATTTGAAGTCAGAGCCTTGCTCGTCTTCAATTCCTTCATGTCTGCTTTGTCCAAACGGCAGTCACGCTTTCGCGATCCCGTTTGTCACAATTTAGGCAGACATTTGGGATATGTCTTTTATCTTCCTAGAAGATTATAATGATTTTGCCTTTGCCCTTTTCATATTCCAGAAGTCTTTGGCCAAGCATCGGGTTTCTAGAATATCGAAAGAAGTAAGGTGCGCCTTGCGCTACTTGCCTAATTGCAAGTTTGACTTGTCTTCTTGAGAATAGTCATTAACCCTCCAAGAGTTATTATTGCAATTTTAGTACTTCTAAAATCTAAATATAGATTTATGAAGATCCTTCAATTTCAATATCATACTTTAAGGATCTAATCCTTGGTTCTGATTAAGAAATTAAGGAGTCACTGCGGTAAGTATAATGGATTAAGCACTTAAGTTATCATCACATAAATCTTCCAAAGATTATGCTCTACTATTTGCTTAACTCCGGGCTTAGGCTTAATATGTTATTTTATTAAAAAGTAACTTATTATTTTTCCAGGACCATCCTGAAATTTATTCCCAATTTTGAAAATTAAACCATTTAAATACATTTTCCCTAGGATATGTCTTAAATGTCAATCTTTCAATTTTATCTTGATTTTAATAGTCCAACTATTTAATCAACGATTTAGGTACTACATATTATAATGATTATAATAGTCCAACTATTTAATCAACTATAAATTAATAGATTAAAATCAATTATTTGATTACTATAATCCAATTATAAAATCAACTATAAATGAATTGTTTGAATATCGTCCAACTATTAATTAAAACAACATTTAAATATTAGTCCAACTAACATTTAATTTATATGACGAATGATATTTGTTTGAGCGCGTATGGCAAGTAATTAAACGAATATTGCAAATTCAATTCTTGCCTCCCACTTTTTTTCGGCGAGCCTCTAACCCTCTGTCGAGTACTCGGGAAACCGTGTTTCCAGTGGGCTAGGATGCCGTTAAATATCACACAATCTTGACTTGGCCAAAAAATTTTATATGATAATTAACGAGGTAGATCTCTAAGATCGATTGGATCCAATCCAATTCCTAGATCCGGTAGGGGGACATCCAAGTCCGAAACATATATCTTATATATGCCAATACATCCAATGTATTACCTAACCTTTTTCCTCTGAATCAACTAAGCCTTAGCTTTGGCACAACAAACTTAGTGATCCCAGTCAAGTGCGACCCATTGACCATGGAAAGCTTCGTAATCAATGTCGATGGACAAGAAGTGGTCTTGACTTTGGCCAACAAACCACACTTGTGTTGGACAATTATGACCCATATCATCAGTATTTGTAAAGATCATTGTGTTGTTGTACAAATTAACTATGTGACAAGGGAGATTGCACTCTTATCATTTGTGATTAGATCACCTAGATGTATAAATGATCGGAGGTCCCTATGATTTGTTCCTGGACGGAGAATGATATGAGACAGTATCAGTCCATGAAGGATAAATCATTAAATATCCCTAGTCAGAGTATTATCAAGATTGGACATCGATAAATACGTAAAAGACTAGTATTACACTTGTGCGCGTTGTGAGGGCACAACGACATAGTTCTCATATATTTGGGTATAGGATACTCCTGCAAGTGTAATAGGAGGTTGTGTTTTACCGATGGTACGGGAAACAGCTTCGCTCTGGATAGACCCCCTTGGAATTCCATTGGTAGTATTACTATGTGTCTATGGAAGTCTGAAATCGGGGTAGGTGTATTTGGTCTTCACCTGAGACTTGCACCGCTAATACTTGCGACAATCAATATACTTTGGTTACGGTCGTCCAGGGCTTTAACAGGTTCTGTGTACTCCAATACTGGGTATATTGAGAATCGTAGTGTGTTGGGTGTGATGTCAAGAAGGAAGTGTCACTCCAGTCATATAGAGATGATGGTCACGTATGATACGGGACTGGTTCTCTTAAATGCTGCAGCTATCGGGATAAAATGACAAGGTCACGTTTATCAATTATAGAGACTAGTCACCAGACATCCGACATGTTCTTCGTATGGGGCAGACACAATTCCAGCCCCAGGCCTAGCACGTGATCATTTGATACTAGACAGAAATACACAATACTACGTATACTACGCCTGATATAGATCCTTTATTCCTGTAAGGATATTTCCGGAGAATTGGGTAGACATGTCGTTTTGTTAGAGGCCAACCTTGTCTTGTAAATCGGTATAAACGTAGTACGAGGTACTTACGTGTTCGGATAGTCCGACGATCGAATTAGCTGCCAAAATATCCGGGGATCTCATGGGTCGCTTCCCAAAGATTCACTAATGACGTATGACTCGCACTCTAAATTAATCTAGGATTAATTCGAAGAGAGAGAAAATTAATCTGGAATTAATTGCGGAGATATTTTTCTGGGATAAAATATCATTTAAAAGAGATAAGGATTAATTTGGAATTAATCGATAAATTAATATATTCGATATATTAAACGAAATTGGATTTCGACGTGGAATTAAAATTATATTTTAATTCGGGCGAACGAGTTAATTTAGAATTAATTCTTTAGCGACATGAAAAGTGATTTCGCTAGGCGTAATCATTTAATTACGACGCAACAGAAAATTCATTAATTTGGAATTAGCGAACCCGAGCCCGGGATTATTTGCGAGCGCATTAGTATTTCGAATTCGAGTGCGGCACGCTAGTCAAATCAAGCGTCGAATCGCTAGTCGCATCAAGCGTCAAATCATTAGTCACTTTGAGTGATGTGACTTGACAACTTGATGGATTGAGTGATGGAAGTGGTTGGTGCCATTATTATTTGACATTTAGAAAGGCAAATGCACATGAAAGTAATTTGAAATTCAAATGTGTGGATAAGATACACAAATTTTGAATCAAACCAACTAATTCTCTCTTTCTCTCATCTCCTCTCTCTCACGCCCTTGGGGCCAAATGCTCACTGGTTTTGCTCCAAAAAACCGAGCAGTGAAGGGAAGCAAGAGTGGGTTTTGTGGCAAAATCACAAGTTCTAGCACACTTACGAGACATGCGAAGGTGATAGGGAAGTCCACCCATGAGCCGGGAACAATTCGACGAAGCTTGGAGCTTGACGAAGGACCACCATTGACGCCAAAACTGTGGACTGCACACTTCCACTGCCGAACCAGTGAGGAGCAGAAACTTGAAGTTTTGTTTGTCAAAGCGTCGCTCAACCGATCGATGTGAGTATTCCGCAACTTCTTTGATTTGTATTCGCACTTATTTCATGCTTATTATTGATCTTGGGACCTTTAATATAAACCAACAACTTGGACAAGACACCAATATGGAACAAAGCTCTCATGATTCAAACACATCCTCGACGGACAAATGCCTTGACTTTGGCCAACAAGCCAATGCCAGTCTCGGATTTTGCGAGGGTTTTTCGAGTGCAAATTGGAAACCAATTTATTATCTTTGTTAAGGTCTCATCATCATACACCCTTAAACATGCATTCTAAACACATAATAAAGCGCGTATAAAAATTAATAATGATATGCGGATGGATACTTTACACATTGATCCTGGATCAAATCTTTCCCTTTCTCTCTCGCTAGCACATGTATCACTTCTACCCGTTACACTACACTTCTAAAGAAACCTCATTTACATTGAGGGGAATAGGTGAGAAGAGAATACAAAGAATATGGAGGTGATAAGGCTGGACACGCATGTCCAATTAATAATTCAAATTTATTACAACAATTTCTAAAATTGTCCCACCCATCTAATATCCATCCGATATACATTATTCATGCATCGCAACCATGTATTCACACAAGCATGTTATCAATCAATCTAATCAAATTAATTAATCTGATAATTAGTGACCATCCAATGTTCAAACAATGATTTGATTTTGCTCGAGTCAAACTCGTTTTGCGAATAAGTACTCAAAGTATGAATTCTCGAAAAATTAAACTACAACATTAAATCCAATTTAATATGCATTCAATTCTAATTTGCTATTTAATTCCAAATTAAATACTAGACTTTACGACTTAAATTCCAAATTTAATCGCTACGGGTCTCAAAGCCCGATTAACGTCCAACGTCAATTTAATTAAAGTCCAATGGGCTTTTAATTAATTTCTTGAGGCGTGGACTTTTGGTCAACTCGGGTCAAACCGAATAACCAAAATCCAATCCGGGAGTTACCCCATAAGCCTAGAAATCAATTTTGGCCCATTAGGCCCAATTAAACTTTAAAGGTCCATTAGTCGCATTTGGGCTTTATGGAGGCAGTTGCCCAAACCTAACTTAGTACAACCAAGCCCAATAAGCCCAATTACAACACTTAAGCCCAATTTCACAAAATAAGCTCAATTTAATTAAATTACAAAAATCCAATTTCCCCATTTAATTACACTAAAGTGTATAACACAATTAATCATCCAAATCAATATTTCCAAAACATAATTTATACAATTAATCATGCTCAATTACAACAAAACATGTCCAGCATATTTAATCAAAAATCAAACCCAAACATGCTACAACTCTCGGCTTTGGAAGGTAATTTTATGTCCGATTCAGTTTCAATCCAATTAATTTCACAATCGACATTAAATCAACATCCTTAATCGTTTCAAGTCATCCAATGATCAACGAAACAAAAATTACAAGAATTTAGGGCATTACTAGTATTCGGCCAACACCAAAAAATTTGGGGAAATTTGTTCCAAACACATTTTCATCAAATTGATCCAATCAATCATCAATTAAAATACATTTAAGCATACTAATTCATCCAATTTCATTATACATGCTCAAAATCAATTTTACCCAAAATAAGCCCTAATCAATTTCATGCTTTAACCTTGCCTTGATGCTATTGTTGGTTTAGCTAAGGTCCCAAGATCATTAAACAATTTTTAGCTAAGGTCCCAAGATTATTAAACAAACATGAAAATATGTGTGAATAACAACGACGAAGTTGTGGAATACTCACATCGATCGGTTGAGAGACGCGGCAACGAACAAAATTTATTTTCTGCCCTTGTAGCAGCTCACGGCAAAGGCTGTGTGCAGGTCACTGGTTTCGGTCATTTGCCTCCATGTTTTGAGCTCCAAGCTTTGTCAAACGATTCTCGGCTCATGGTTGGACTTCCCTATCACCTTCGCATGACTTCGTAGTGTGCTAGCACTCCCAATTTTGCCACAAAATCGCGACTATAAGCTTCCTTTTTCTTCTTGATTCTCGGCAGTGGCTGCCAAAACCAGAAGCAAAAACAGCCCATGTTGGGCGAGAGAGAGAGATGAGAGAAAGAGAGAATTGTGTGGTTTTTGTTTCAAATTTGTGTATCAAATACTCAAATTGAATTTCAAATTCATTTTCCATGAATTTGGCTTTCAAAAAGTCAAGCCATAATGGCTCCAACCACCAACATCAACTCACATCAATCATGAATAGTGACTGGCGTCAATCACTCAAAGTGAAAGACATCCATCACTCAAAGTGAAAGACATCCATCACGTGATTGACGAATGATGTGACGTTAGATACGACTAGCGATTTGACGTTTGATTTGATTTGCGTGCCGCACACGAATTCGAAATGCGAATGAGCTCGCAAATAATCTCGGGCTCAGGTTCGCTAATTTCAAATTAACGATTTTCCGTTGTGACGTAATTAAATCTAATTTAATTAAATAATCATGCCAAGCATAATTACTATTCATGTCGCTAACGAATTAATTCTAAATTAATTCGTTCGCCCGAATTAAAATCTAATTTTAATTCCGCGACGAAATCCAATTTCGTTTAATATATCGAATATATTAATTAATCGATTAATTCCAATTTAATCGTTATGTCTCTTTTAATTGATATTTTATCCCAGATAAAATATCTCCGTAATTAATCCTAGATTAACTTTCTCTCTCTTCTTTCCCAGATTAATTTAGAGTGCGAGTCATACGTCATCGGTGAATCTTTGGGAAGCGACCCATGAGATCCCCGGATATGTTGGCAGTAAATTTGGTCGTCGGACTATCTGAACACGTAAGTACCAAGTACTACGTATATACCGATTTACAAGATAAGGTTGGCCTCTAGCAAAGCGCCATGCCTACCCAATTCTCCGGAAAATATCCTTACAGGAATAAGGATCTATAGCAGGCGTATGTCGATCCAGTATCGGATGATCACGTGCTAGGCCTGGGGCTGGAATTGTGTCTGCCCCGTACGAAGCACATGTCAGATGTCTGGTAACTAGTCTCTATAATCGGATAACCTGACCTTGTCATTTTTCCCGATAACTGCAGCATTTAGGAGAACCAGTCCCGTATCCTACGTGACCATCATCTCCACTATGACTGGAGTGATACTTCCGTCTTGACATCACACCCAACACACTACGATTCTCGATATACCTAGAAGCGGCGTACACAGAACCGGTTAAAGCCCTGGACGACCAAACCAAAGTATATTGATTGTCGTAAGTAT
>SKCR01026855.1:0-19472 GCA_019454045.1 Zanthoxylum bungeanum | reverse complement strand
AGTTAGATTGTACCCTTAGATTGTTAATTGGATAGTTGGACTATCGCAATTAAAATGACTAGGAAAGAACAGTGTCTGGGACATCATCATGGGCGATAATGTCTTTAACGACACTAACTTTTCCGATTGGGAAATGAATCTAAGGATAGTCCTTGGATCCGAGAGGCTGCTATATACTATAGAGAGACCTCTTGGGCCTAAGCCCAGATCTAATCAGTTGCTTCGAGCTAGAGCTTTGGAAGACTCATAGCGATGACAACGCAACTGCTCAATCTTTATGGTTGCTGCTATGACTCAGCAATTCCGTCAACAGAACAAGGGATTGGATCCCTATAACATGTTGGCGAAGTTGAATGATCTACACCGATCTAATCTTAGATCGCAAAGATATGAGTTACAGAAGAAGCTCTTCCGCGCTCGGATGTCGGAGGGTACATCTGTTGAACATCATGTGACACAGATGATTACCGATATCGAGCAGCTTGGACAAATGGGGATTGTCTTTGAGATAGAGACCCTATATATTTGATCTTGTAGTCTCTCCCCGACACTTGGAGTGGGTTCATCATGAACTACAATATGATGAACCAAGAGCAGACTCTTGGAGAGCTGATGTCCACGCTGCAAGAGGCAGAAAAGGAACTTCTTAAGGGCAAGAAGCGCATGGCGCACTTCACTTCTACATCTCGGACTTCGAGGGCTGGGCCCAAGACGACTGGAGGTGTCAAGAAAGAAGAAGAAGAAAGGCAAAGGCAAAACGTCAAAGGCTTCTGGGAAGCCTAAGGACAAGTCTCAGGATGTATGCCTCCAGTGCGGGAAGCGGGGTCACTGGAAGCGTGACTGCCGCAAGTATAAGGCGCTCCAGAAGGAGATTAATGGGGGCAATGCACCGGCCTCATGTATGTTTGTTATAGAAATAAACATGACTACTTCTAGTTTTAAAAATTGGATTTTTGATTCTGGTTATGGTACTCACATTTGTACTGATGTGCAGGATCTTCGGATTAGCAGGAGACTGGCTTCAAGAGAGATTGACCTCCTTGTTGGAAATGGGACACCAGTCGCCGTTTTGGCCGTTAGCACTTTTGTTTTAGAACTTCCCTCGGGGCATGTACTAGAACTTACAGACTGTTATTATGTACCTAGTTTGACTAGGAATATTATTTCTGTATCTATGTTAGCCCAATGTGGGTACACTTTTGTATTTAGAAACACTGGGTGTTTTATGTATAAAAATGATATAGAAATTTGCACTGCTGTTGTAAATAATGGTCTTTATATTTTGAATATAAACCAATCTCAAAATGTAACAAACAAAAGGCATAAAGTAAGTCATAAAGATTAAACTTATATGTGGCATTGTCGTCTGGGACACATAAACAAGACTCGCATATCCACACTTTCGAAGAGTGTGTACTTGGACGGATTTGATCCAAATTCATATGACATCTGCGAATCTTGCTTATTAGGAAAAATGCCTAAATCACATTTTAACGGTAAAGGTGTACGTGCCACCGAACTGTTAGCCCTTGTTCATAGTGACGTTTGTGGGCCCATGTCTAGCCAGGCTAGAGGTGGATATGAATACTTCGTAACCTTTACGGATGATGCATCGCGTTATGGTTATGTGTATCTTATGAGACACAAGTCGGAAACTCTTGAGAAATTCAAAGAGTTTCGACACAAAGTTGAAAAATAGACTGGTAAAAGTATTAAAACATTACGGTCGGACCGTGGTGGCGAATACTTGAGCAATGAGTTTCTTGACTACTTGAAAGAATATGGTATTCTTTCACAGTGGACTCCTCCCGGAACACCGCAATTAAATGGTGTGTCCGAATGGAGAAACCGAACCTTGTTAGACATGGTAAGGTCTATGATGAGTCACACTGAGCTACTTATTTCCTTCTGGGGATATTCATTAAACAGTGTAATACTTATTTTGAATAAGGTTCCGTCAAAGTTTGTTCAACAGACACCATATGAGATATGGACAAGAAAGAAACCGAGTTTCTCATTCCTGAAGATTTGAGGTTGCTGGGCATACGTCAAATGTTTGGAAGGTACCAAACTAGAACCCAAATCGGATAAATGCCTATTTGTAGGATATCCTAGGGAAACCAAAGGATATTACTTCTATCACCCACGAGAGAACAAATTTTTTGTTGCTCTACATGCGGTTTTCCTTGAGAAGGAATTCCTAAATGCAGTGATAAGTGGGAGGAAAGAAAAACTCGATGAAAATCGGAGTGATGCTGTTCCTGGCATTGAATCCTTAACGAAACATGAACAGTCCATCAAGATGAGACTGTACCATAATCTTCGAATACACAAGGACCGCGTAAGTCGGAGAGAGTCGGAAAACAACCTGAGAGGTATGGGTTTCTGATCTCACTTCATGTAGATATCAATCTCATTGAGGAAGACGAGTCGGCTACGTATGAGGAAGCGATACAAGATATCGATTCCGCTTTATGGCAAGATGCCATGAATTCCGAAATGGATTCCATGTATACCAACCAAGTTTGGACACTGGTTGATGCACCAGAAGGCGTAAAGCCTATTGGTTGCAAATGGATCTTCAAGAAGAAGACCGACATGGATGGCAACGTACAAACGTACAAAGCTAGGCATGTAGCGAAGGGGTATCGTCAACGACATGGTTTCGATTATGACAAAACTTTCTCACCCGTTGCCATGATTAAATCCATTCGGATAATGCTTGCTATTGCGGCATATTTCGATTACGAGATATGGCAGATGGACGTCAAAACCATTTCCTTAACGGAAACCTGTTGGAGGATGTTTGTATGCAACAGCCTGACAAATTTGTCGTGCCTAACATGCAAACAAGGTTTGCAAGTTAAATCGGTCCATTTATAGACTGAAGCAAGCGTCGCGTTCTTGGAACCAACGTTTTGATGAGATCATAAAAGAATCTGATTTCGTTCAAAACGAAGACAATCCTTGTGTATACAAGAAGGTTAGTGGCAGCGCACTGACTTTCATTGTCCTTTATGTTGACGATGTATTTCTTATGGGCAATGACATTCCCATGTTAACATCGGTGAAAGCTTGGCTTTCATTAAAATTCTCCATGAAAGATCTGGGAGAAGCAGCCTTTATTCTGGGAATAAAGATCTACCGGGATAGATCTAGAAAGCTGCTTGGACTCTCCCAGAGCACGTACATTGACAAAGTGTTGAAGAGATTCAACATGGATCAATCCAAAAGGGGACTGTTGCCAGTGTCACATGGCGTCACTCTATCTAAGGACATGTGTCCTAAAACTCATGATGAGAGAGACAACATGAGTCAGATACCGTTCGCCTCGGCAGTCGGATCGATCATGTATGCCATGATATGTACGCAATCTGATGTCTCATATGCTTTGAGCATGTGTAGTCGCTATCAGGCCGATCCAGGTGACGGTCACTGGATAGTGGTTAAGAATATCCTTAAGTATCTTAGACGAACTAATGATGCTTTCTTAATCTATGGAGATGGAAAACTTGAGGTGACTGGGTATACCGATGCAAGTTTCCAAACCGATAAAGACGACTGTAAGTCGCAATCTGGGTACGTGTTTTGTTTGAATAACGGAGCAGTGAGCTGGAAATCTTCCAAGCAAGAGACTGTTGCTGATTCAACAACAGAAGCGGAGTATATCGCTGCAGCTGAAGCAGCAAAGGAAGTAGTTTAGATCTGAAAATTCCTAATTGGATTAGGAGTAGTTCCGTTAGCAGCTAAGCCCGTTCCATTGTATTTTGACATAACGGGGCTATAGCGCAGGCTAAGGAACCGCGGTCTCATCAACGATCCAAGCATGTTCTTCGACGTTTCCATATGATTCGTGAGATCATACATCGTGGCGATGTGAAGATCGAGAAAGTCGCATCAGATGACAAAATTGCAGATCCGCTGACGAAAGCCATTCCTCAGCAAAAGTTTGAGCGACATGTACATAGTTCAGGTGTTAGATGCTTGAGTGACTGGCTATAGGCCAAGTGGGAGATTGTTGGACAATTATGACCCATAGCGTCACTATTTGTAAAAGACATCGTGTTTTTGTACAAATTAATTATGTAGCAAAGGAAATTGCCTTTTACCATTTCGTAATTAGATTACTTAAATGTGTTAATGATGAAAGTCCTTATGATTAGTTCCGGATTGAGATGATATGAGACAGTATCAATCCACGACGGTTTAATCATTAAATATCCATAGTCGTAGTATTATCGAGACTGGACATCGATAATGCGGAATAGACTAGTATCGCACTTGTGCGTGTTATGGAAGCGTAAAAGCATAGTTATCATATATTTAAGTATTGGATACTTATGCAAGTGTGGTAGGAGGTTGTGTTTACCGATGTTACAAAAACAGCTTCGCTCTAGATAGACCCATCGGAATCCCATTGGTAGTATGACTATGTGTCTATGGGAGTCCGCATCAGGGTAGATGTATTTGGTCTTAACCTGAGACTTGCGTCGCTAGTACTTGCGACAATCAATACACTTTGGTTTTGGTCGTCCAGGACTTTAACAGGTTCTGTGTACGCCTCTTCTGGGTTTATTGAGAATCGTAGTGTATTGGGTGTTATGTCAAGACGAAAGTATCACTTCAGTCATATGAAGATGATGGTCACGCAGGGATACAGAACTGGTTCTCTAAAGGGTTGCAACCATCGGGATAATATGACTAGGTTATGATTATCCGATAATAAAGAGACTAGTTGCTAGTGATCCGATATATGCTTCGTACGGGGCAGACACTATTCCAGTCCCAGGCCTTGCATGTGACATCCGAAACTGGATCGAGATACGCAATACTACGTATACTACGCCTGACATAGATTATATATTCCATTAAGAATATTTCTGGAGAATTGGGTAGGCATGGCGCTTTGCTAGAAGCCAACCTTGTCTCGTAAATCGGTAAGAACGTAGTACGAGGTACGTACGTGTTCGGATAGTTCCACGACCGGATTTACTGCCAACATATCCAGGGATCTCTTGGGTCACTTCCCAAAGATTCACCGATAACGTATGATTCGAGCATAATTAATCTGGGATTAATTACGGAGAGATTTTATCTGGGATAAAATACTATTTGAAGAAAGAGAACGATTAATTTGGAATTAATCGATAAAATAATATATTCGATATATTAACGAAATTACATTTCGACGCGGAATTAAACTTAGATTTTAATTCGGGCAAACATATTAATTTAGAATTAATTCGCTAGCGACGTGAATAGTAATTTTGCTTGGCATAATTATTTTATTAAATTTGATTTAATTACGTCGCAACGGAAAATTCGTTAATTCAGAATTAGCGAACCCGAGCCCGAGAGTGTTTGCGGGCCCACTCGAATTTCGAATCAAGTGGGGCCCACATGTCACATCATTAGTCACATCACTTGTCACTTTGAGTGATGGGTTTTGGTGAGAATGATTTTAACTTGTTTTACACTCCAAGTTAAAGTGATATGATTGACTTATTACCAAAATTTTGGTAAACCTTTAATTTGATTTTTGAGATCAAATAAATAAAAGAAATCAAGTCAACACACTCCATCTCACTCTCTCATTCATGAAAATTGCAAAGAAAATTACACTCTCCCATTTCTTTTCTCTCTTGACCGAAAGTTGAAGGAGGAAGAAGAGAAATTTTGTTGCAAAATTTCTAAAGGCTACCACCTCAAAGGGATCATAACAAGGTGATAGGGAAACCATCCCAATAGCTTGGAATCACCATTGGAAGCTTGGAGCTTGGAGCTCAAAGACAAAAGGACCTCCTTGGCCGAACTCAAAGGGAATTTTTTGTTGTTCTTCGCATCCTAAATCCGTTCAATGTAAGTGTGTTTCCGCCACTCTTCTTTGCGTATTTATTCTATTTCTATGCTTAAATGATCTTGGGATTAACCTAGAAACCCAACAGTATCCGCCATCTCCAAGAACATCCTTAAATGCATATTGGGATCCTCTACAGATGAACTCCCAAACTGGTTCTTTTGTACCATGTTGATCAATGTAGGTTTCAGCTCACAATTATTGGCGTTGATTGGTGGATGCACAATCCCAGAATAGTTATCATCTACGACCGGCTTGAAATGATCACTGATTGCCACCTGGCGTGGGTTGTTCTCTTTGTTTTCAGCTGCCATTGCTTCCTTTTAAAGTTCTTTCACTTGTAGGAAATGATTTCCTTGCGCAGCGGAAACGGTTTAGGCATACGGATCGGACTTGAAAACTTTTTCTGCCCTTCTCATTTAATTACCGAATGCTACTGCCACACCCACTAAAATTTTGCTTCAGTTTTAGACAAAATTCCAGCCCCGAAACAGCCCCGGAACAGTCCCCGAACAGCCCCAAATAGCCGGACAAAAACTGAACTGTTTTGGACTCGATACGCTCATAGTGCACTGTCAAAACAACCCATGAAAAGCGCGGGCAGTGGCTGTGTTTTGGTTCTGATTTTTCACTTGAAAACAGCCCAACACAGCCCCAAAACACCACAAAATATTCCCCAAAAACTGGATTAAAACGAAACCAAACCGAGTTCCGTTTCACCAATTAAAGGGGCGGCAATGAGCAAAAATAATGCTCACTGCCGTGAACCACAAGAAAGAGATGAAGATGAATATTTGTTCGACACCATAAAGTCTTCTGAACTATATCTCGTTACCAATAGAAACTTGTGTGGGCAAGACTCACCTAAATAATCTCTAAACTATTTAGAGATAAAGTCACACAACAACTATTGTTATTTTATTTTTATTTATCTTTTGTTTTCTCAAAAACTTGAGAGGATTTTGAGAAGAAGAAGATGGAGGATAGGGTTAGAATGAGAGGCTTGTCAAAAAGTAAAATCATATTTTCCGTTTTATACTTAGGGTTTAATTTTACAAAATAAAACAAAACCCGTCCCCTTTTCTTTTATTGAAAATTCAGCCAAGCCTTATCCAATAAGGATTAATTTTATTTTTCTCATTAATTTTTGTAACAACAAAATTGACTTTCCATAAAGCAAAAGATGTTACAAAAACAAAGAAATTAATGCCATTATAAAAATATAACTTCCAAAAATAAATCAAGGGTTTCCAAAACCAAATAATTGGAAATTACAACTTTAGCCATTCATTTAATTATATCTAATACAATTAAATAACATGTGTTTAAATATCATATATTTTATTAAAACCATATATTAACTTTTAATATAAAGTTTCAAGTGTGACAAAATAATATTATTAATCATATTAATAATATTTATACCTTTGTGAGTATATAATTGGACTATCCAATTATACTAAATCTGCTATAGTAAATCGAGCTAGCACGGGGACCAAATGGACATACGGTTCCAAGCTCCAAAAATCTTGAAATATTAATTAAGCTCTTAATTAAATATTCTGAATTACTAACTCCGGGTTATTCCACTAAAAACCCGAAGTTGCACTCTCGTTGCCGCAGATGATATATTAAACCGAACCAAGTCGATGTCCATCGATATAGTCACTACATATAGATTAATTATTCACGTGTATCTCGTAATTAGAACCGGATCATAATGTCTATTATACCCCTCTAATTATTTTTACCTTAAGTACCATTGATTCTCTAATGAACGATTTATTCATAACGATTATGAATTTTAATCTTTATATTCGTAATAGAAAGACTTGAGCGCTCTAATCGTTCAAGTACCGAATCAACCCTTAAGAAAGATACTCATCTACTTCTCGCAAGAAGGAGTGAACTCCATATCTATTTAAAACGTTCCCAGCTACACTGCCAGTTGAGTTATGGTCCTGGGTGTAGAGCTCTAAGTTGCCAGTTGAGTGTTTGTCCTGGACGTAGGGTACCACCAGTTCTAGAGATGCCCAGTTGAGTTATGGTCTTGGGCATCGAGTACACCCAGTTGAGTTATGGTCCTCAGTGCAGAGTAATTTTCAGTTTTCAGATTTTCAGTACACAATTTTCAAATTTTCAGTGCATAGATTTTAGAAACCAGATTATAGTACACGGTTTTCAAAAACAGAGTTTAGAAACAATTTTTAGATTTCAGTTTTCAGTTTTCAGATACAGTTTACAGTTTTAAGATACAGTTTTCAGTTTTTAGATACATATCCCAGTTTTCAAGTGTAGCTTTCAGTCTTCAGATACAGTTTTCAGAAAGAGCTTTTCTAGAAAGAGAAAGTAAAGTACAGTTTTCAACAAAGAGTTTTTAGAAATAAACTTTTAGAAAAAAGGTTCTTCAAAAAGAGTTTTCAGAAAGTATTTTCTAAAAGCTTAACATGTTAAAGTAGTTTACAGTTACAAGTCATGCATATGACTCATGTATTCATTTGTAAATGCATATAGTCAATATTATGCATGAAAGCATTAGTATATTCATATGTAAGTTTTTAGAAAAAGTTTAAAGGTAATGGTTATAAAAGCATGGCTTATTGAGTAAAGCATAATTCATAAGATAAGTATATAGATCATACATCCTAGGAATCATTTGAGATACATATAGTGGATATTAATGCATGATGGTAAGATTACACTTAGTTGTATTTACGGTTGATGAATGTATGAGTTATATATATACTTACATAGAAGAAACCTTTTCTATAAATACTAGTGTATGTTAAATGTGATTATATTTATGTACGTATTCATGATTGATGATGGTATGATAAATATTTGAAATAAAGAATAGTTAATAATTCCGATTTGATGATATTTCAAGATAGTAAAAGAAAGAAAGCTATTATAATTGTCAAATCTAGACTAACTCAGAGTAACTCAGCAGAAGTGTAATGGATCTTAATCTGTTAGTTAGTAAAGTGGAACTGGATATATTTAATATTAAGGATTAGTACGGACGTGATTTATAGAAGTTAAAGTTTTTAGGCGTGTGTTCAGATGAAAAGACTAGCAGCAAGTAATGTGGAAATAAATGAATATAAGTTATAAAGTTAAATCAGGTTTGTTAATATTTGCGTGGTCATATAAACGGCTTAGGTTAATTCACAACACCCAGGACCATAACTCAACTGGCAGTGTAGCTTACATCCCAACAATCTCCCACTTACACTAGAGCAAATTGGACATGTCACGTAATTCTAGACCATATAGGTGACCTTCAAACACTTTAGCCAACAAGGTCTTTGTAAACGGATCAGCCAGGTTCTCTGCGGATGCAATCTTTGTGACAGTAACGTCTCCTATATGCATTATATCCCTGATGATATGATATTTCCTCTCTATATGCTTTCCCCTCTTGTGGCTTCTTGGTTCTTTTGAATTTTCCACTGCACCACTATTATCGCAATAAAGTGTGAGTGGTTTATCCATATCTGGAACAACTTCCAGATCTCCCAAGAATTTACGGAGCCAGACTGCTTCCTTAGCTGCTTCGCAAGCTGCTACATATTCAGCCTCCATTGTGGAGTCAGTAATGCAAGATTGCTTTATACTCTGTCATACTATAGCCCCACCACATAGGGTAAACACTGATCATGTTGATTTCCTAGAATCGACATATGTCTGAAAATCAGAGTCTGTATATCCCATTAGGATCATATCCTCACCGGAATATACTAGCATATAATCTCTCGTTCTCTTAAGATACTTGAGAATGTGTTTCACAGCCACCCAATGATCCAATCCTGGGTTCGACTGAAACCTACTGACCACTCCCACTGCAAAATAGATGTCTGGTCTCGTGCATAACATAACATACATGAGACTACCAACTGCTGAGGCATATGGGATATGTCTCAATTCCTCAACATCTTGAGATGTTTTAGGAGACTGTTCATTTGACAAATGAATTCCATGCCGATAAGGCAGATTGCCTTTCTTGGAATTATGCATCCCAAATTGCACAATGATCTTATCGATATATGATGCTTGAGACATAGCTAACAATCATTTCTTGCGATCCCGAAGTATCTGAATCCCAAGAATATAGCTGGCTTCTCCTAAATCTTTCATTTGGAATTGGTAAGCTAGCCAGGTTTCCACGTCCGATAATATCTTTACATCATTCCCAATGAGTAAAATATCATCGACGTATAAAACAAGAAAAACCACCTCTCGTCAATGACGCACTTGTATACACAAGGCACATCAACATTTTGCTCAAAATCATAAAACTTGATCATGGTATCAAATCTTATATTCCAAGATCGAGACGTCTGCTTAAGTCCATAAATGGACTTTTGAAGCTTGCAAACCTTTTGCTATTGACCTTGGGCTATGAACCCCTCTGGTTGTATCATATAGATACTCTCATCAAGATTGCCATTCAAGAATGCAGTCTTCACGTCCATTTTCCAAATTTCATAGTCATAATATGCGGCGATGGATAGAAGAGTGCTGATGGATTTGAGCATGGCTACTGGCGAGAAAGTTTCCACATAGTCAACTCCCTCTTTCTGGATATAACCCTAGGCCACTAGCCTAACCTTGAAGGTCTGTACATTCCCATCTGCTTCCCTCTTCCTCTTGTAGATCCACTTGTAACCTATGGGTTTCACCTCATTTGGTTGGTCTACAAGTTCCCAGACTGAGTTGGAGTACATAGACTTCATCTCTAAGTTCATGGCTTTGATTCATTCCTTTTTTTCAGAATCATCCATTGCACTACGATAGGTCAATAGATCATTTATACCATCGCTGGATGCGACAACTTGTGCCTCTCCAATCCCAAGGTAGCGATCAGGTTGTCGTACAACCCTCCCACTACGTTTAGGAGGTAGATCATTCTGACGAACTTGCATTTGACGCTCAGATGTCGAAGGTGATATGTATTTGTCAACTGTAGTTGACGATGGTGTGCTGGTCGAACCAGTAAGTAACTCATCGAGTAACATTTTTCTTCGAGGCTTGAACTCCCTCATATAGTCATCCTCTAGAAATGTAGCATTTGTCGATATAAACACTTTTTTTATCTTCAGGACAATAGAAGAATCCACCCCTAGTCTCCTTAGGATAGCCTACAAATAGGCATACACATGTGCTGGACACCCCCATATGCAAAAATATCGCAAACTAGCTTTACGACCATTCCACAACTCTAAGGGAGTCTTAAGAACATACTTAGATAGAACCACATTAAGGGTATGCATTGCAGTTTGCAGTGCATATCCCCAGAACGAACTAGGTAGTGAGCTATAACTAAACATAGATCTTATCATGTCTAGTAGGGTCCGATTTCTCCTCTGCAACACCATTTTACTGTGGTGTTCCAGGTGATGTGAGCTGGGATACTATCACAGGCTCAAATAAGAATTCCTCGAAATCTCTGTCAAGGTATTCTCCTACACGATCTGATCATAGAGTTTTGAATGTTTTACCTAATTGATTCTCAACCTCGGCACGATACTCTTTGAACTTTTCAAAAGTGTCTGACTTGTGCTGCATTAGGTAAACATACACATATCTAGAATAATCGTCAATGAATGTGACAAAGTATTCATAACCACCTCCAGCTCTTACATTCATCGGTCTGTAAACGTCCGAATGTATTAGCTCAAGTAGTTGACTGGCTCTTATTCCTTTTTCAGTAAAAAGTCTCTTGGTCATTTTTCCTTCTAAACAAGATTCGTAGACTGGTAAAGTTCCGAGCTTTAACTGATTTAAGGCTCATTTCTTTATCAATCTGTCTATCCGGTCAAGGTTGATATGACCAAGTCTAAGATGCCACAGATATGTGTCATCATAAGAAATCTTTTACTGTTTAGTTTTAGGTTTCTCAACCTTAAAAATTTCAACGTTGAGCAATGACCTATGTGTTAACGGTCTTAACACATTCAAGTTATTTTCTGAGTTTCCTGTGCATATGGTTAATCTATTTCTACCAATAATAACCAAATTGCTATTAAAAGAAACTGAATAACCATCATCCAAAAGTTTAGAAACAGAAATCAAATTCCTGCGAAAACCAGGAAATGAAAACACATTGTTCAAATTTAAATAACTATTATTTGTAAAATTTAAACTGGAAACTCCCACTGCTCTTGCTGAAACGGCATCCCATGTCCCGACCCTCATGGTAAAGTTACCTTTAGCAAGGTCTTTACGTATATCAAGTAGATGTACCCTTAGCTTTCCCAGTGCTACTCTTCTTCATCTTTGCAAATTTTGAAGACTCGACATCATTTGCCTCAGCACTGGGCTTACGAGGATCCACAAGTATGGACTCGTAGTGGTGAACTCATTAAACAGCTGGGTCAACGTAAAAGTCAACTTGTTCATAACATAGCTGCTTTTAAACTGTAGGAAACTCTTCGGAAGAGTTTCAATTATCATGGTCACCTGGCTACGCTCGTCAATACGAGCTCCATGGGTTTCAGCAATGTTGAGATAGGTCATCATCCTCAAGACGTGCTCTCGGACTGATGTCCTATCCTTTATCCTAGCAGTCATCGCTGAGACCATGGCCTTATGACATTGACGCTCCGAAGGCTACCCGAACATACCCTGCAATGACTCCATCATCTGAGATGCTGAAGCCATAGGTTCATCCTTTTCAGCAAGAACCTCAGACATCCCTGCTAGCAAATAGCATCGGGCTTTCTCATTAGCTGCGACCCATTTCTGGTAGGTATCGCGCACAGCTTGGCCAGCATTTCTGGCCGGCTCGGGAGGACACTTCTCCGTCAGGACAAACTTTAGGTCTTCGCTGACTAGGATAACGTTCATGTTACTTTTCCACTTAACATAATTTTCTCCTGTTAATTTATCGTTTGAGAGTATGTAAATAATTGGAGAAACCATGGCTGAAAAATAAAATAAACATGCATTTAACATTCATTCATTGCATATTAAAATCATCAAAATAATTTTGGCATAAAATTAAACATGATGCATGAACCATGAATAACGAATTAGAAACCTGAGAGAATTACTATGCCACGGAAATCTATCATCCCACAAGTAAGTGCCGCCGTAGGGTATGTCAAGTACTTGCATGATAGATCGAGACAATCTCAGTCGATTAATATATGCGGGAATAACTCTTATTCCTATATTAATAACTACCGTTTGATTCAATCAAGGAATTTTATAAAAAGTTAATTATTCCTTTGTGAGTGTGACCCACCGTTTCGGGATTCTTGGACTTAATGAGTGAAGTGTCGTCGTAGGGTAGGTCAGTTCACAAGATACATCTAGAATCCTTATCCTCTCGGAATCCAAACTTGATATTGACCCAAAATGACACCATCCGTAGGGGGACGAAAGCAAAGTCGTCTCGAGGCGCATTTTGAATCTCACTTTTTCGGACTAACAACAGAGATCACGGGATATACTGTCGTATATCCCTCTCCCACTCACTATTATTAGATTAAGGTTTCTATAAATAAAATATCTAATATTTTAATTTAACTAGTGTGAATAAATTTATGGCAGCTAAATCATAACTTTTATTTACACTAGTACACTATTAGTGACCTAACCAATTTTAACTCTTAAAATTTGTATCACTAATTTCCATTAGTTTCTACTAATTGTATTACTCAATTAAACTAATTTAATTAGAGTAGTATTAGTGACCAATTATATTTTAACTTTTAAAATACTAGAACACTAATGGGTTTAAAATTTTAGAATCCTAAAATGGTCAAGATTTATATTAAACTATTTAATTAATCTTAGTGCGTATAAAATCCAATGGTACGTGGAATTGTAGCCCGAGTGCAGACCATATTACAGTCCATTCGGATTCAGCTATGGAATTTATGTCCGGGTTTCCATCCTATATACCAATGTAATTTATTATGAACTTATTAAGCCTAATATATTAGAATTCAAATTTTAAACCATAAATCCAATTAATCAAATTAAATGATTTCATGCATATTATATTCTAATTTAAACATTTTAAATCACATAAGATCATATTTCATGTCTATAGAATTAAATGCATCAAATGCATGTTATGGCATGTGAAATGCAAGAGTAGGTACCCTAAGCTATATGACATGTTATTCAAATAATTCGAATTAAACATACATATAACATAAAAAAAATATTTTGCATTGACCGGGATCTTATTTTTCCCTATACTAATCTAATTAGTACAAAAATATCCAAGGCATCCCTTGGTCTTCAAAATACGCTCCAAGGTGGTGTTGGCTCTTTTTGCGACTTCAGTGCTCCAAATTACAACAATTGGATTTCTTACATCGAAAAATAAAATTACAACAATTATAAAAAAATGGCCTTATGGCCATACATCCCGAAATCAAAACCAACTACAAAAATAAGAGCCGGAAAAATTTACGATCAATGCAAAATCCATTCATCACAAGAAATAATAATAACCATTCATCACATGAATATTATTTTGTGCCTACTCATCTAAACATGCATCTCAATATTTATAACTCATATAAACATATTAAAAACAGTAAATTTAAATGAAAAAGAGAAGGGTTAAGAACACTTTTCAACCTTGCTCTTGATGCCAATTGTAGGAAACACTTTCCTTATAC
Organism: Zanthoxylum bungeanum; assembly: GCA_019454045.1. Lineage (NCBI taxonomy): Eukaryota > Viridiplantae > Streptophyta > Magnoliopsida > Sapindales > Rutaceae > Zanthoxylum > Zanthoxylum bungeanum. The sequence goes on along the minus strand of SKCR01026855.1, from coordinate 4,973 downwards.
AACGGAAACGATTTAGGCACACAGATCGGACTTGAAAATATTTTCTGCCATTCTCCTTTAATTGTCGAATGCTACTGCCACACCCACTGAAATTTTACTTCAGTTTTAGACAAAATTCCAGCCACGAAACAGCCCCAGAACAGTCCCCGAACAACCCTCAACAGCCGGATAAAAACTGGACTGTTTTGGACCCGATACGTTCACAGTGCACTACCAAAACAGCCCCTGAAAAGTGCGGACAGTGGCTGTGTTTTGGTTCTGATTTTTCACTTGAAACCAGCCCCAACACAGCCCCAAAACACCACAAAATATTCCCCAAAAAAACTGGATTAAAACGAAACCAAACCGAGTTCAGTTTCACCAAGTAAATGGGCGGCAATGAGCAAAAATAATGCTCACTGCCGTGAACCACAAGAAAGAGATGAAGATGAATATTTGTTCGACACCACAAAGTCTTCCGAATTATATCTCGTTACCAACGGAAACTTGTGTGGGCAAACATAAACAATCCCTAAACTATTTAGAGATAAAGTCACACAACAACTATTGTTATTTTATTTTTATGTATCTTTGTTCTTCTTTGTTTTTCTCAACAACTTGAGAGGATTTGGAGAAGAAGAAGATGGGTGCTAGGGTTAGAATGAGAGGCTTTTCAAAATTAAAATCATATTTTCTGTTTTATACTTAGGGTTTAATTTTACAAAATAAAACAAAACCCTTCCCCTTTTCTTTCATTGAAAATTCGGCCAAGCCTTATCAAATAAAGATTAATTTTATTTTTCTCATTAATTTTTGTAACAACAAATTGACTTTCCATAAAGCAAAATATGTTACAAAAATAAAGAAATTAATGCCATTATAAAATTATAACTTCCAAAAATAAATCAAGGGTTTCCAAAACCAAATAATTGGAAATTACAACTTTAGCCATTCGTTTAATTATATCTAATACAATTAAATAACATGTGTTTATATATCATATTTAATAAAACCATATATTAACTTTTAATATAAAGTTTCAAGTGTGACAAAATAATATTATTAATCATATTAATAATATTTATACTTTTGTGAGTATATAATTGGACTATCCAATTATACTAAATCCGCTATAGTAAATCGAGCTAGCACGGGGACCAAATGGACCTACGGTTCCGAGCTCCAATAATCTCGAAATATTAATTAAGTTCTTTATTAAATATTCTGAATTATTAACTCCGGGTTATTCCACTAAAAACCCGAAGTTGCACTCTCGTTGCCGCAGATGATATATTAAGCCGAACCAAGTCGGTGTCCATCGATATAGTCACTACATATAGATTAACCATTTACGAATATCTCATAATTAGAGCCGGGTGATAATATTCGTTATACCCCTCTAATTATCTTTACCTTAAGTACCATTGATTCTCTAATGAACGATTTATTCATAACGATTATGAATTTTAATCTTACTATCCGTACTAGAAAGATTTGAGCGCTCTAACCCTTAAGAAAGATACTCATCTACTTCTCGCAAGAAGGAGTGAACTCCATATCTATTTAAAACGTTCTCAGCTACACAACAGACCATGCCCCCAAAGTACGTAGCTATTGGTCGGGACTGCTACACCAACATCACCTTTGTAAATCAAAGGACATAGCCTGCCATGCAGGAGTTCGTAGTACACTTAGGATTAAAATCAATCCATATATGACCATTTAGTAGACTAAAATGACTTTTTTTGTTTAACGAATATTATAAGAATGTCATTTCCATATGGGTCCAGTCCTATATGATCACATCATACAAGGTGCCTCCATTCTCATGTCTCTACATGGACGTTCCCGTATTAAGGTCGCCATACAAATATAGAATGGACCACGGCTATAGATAAACCACAAACAAAGTACTTGTTTTGTTTGCTCTCTATGGACTATTTAAGATTACTAACTTCATACTTAAATCCTCTTGTGTATGACACTCATACACTAAGTCTGAAGGCACATAAGTAATTTAGGGTAATCAAGATAATTTATAATATGTGAAAATTAAACAAACACTTTGATAAATGAACAATACATCATTTTATTTCAAAACATATAAAGTCATCTACATTACATGCAGCTCTAGGGTATACATCTCAACATCACTTTCCTTAGTCTCCTCGCTGTTCTTTCTTTTTCAGGATCAAAAATGAGAGAGTTGAGACCTGTGAATCTTCGCATTCACAAAAATAAAAACAATAATCAAATAAAAACAAAACAAAAATAAACTTAAAACACAAATAAATTACAAGTAAAAATAAAAATCCAAATTAAAGCTAAGGTTTCTTAGTAATAGTATTAATGTGAATTAGATTAATATTCCCTGGCAACGGCGCCAAAAATTTATTGCGATATTTTATATCGTACCGCAAGTGTACGGTGTCAAGTTTTAGTAAAGATGAGTGAAGAGTGTCGAACCCACATGGATCGTGTTCAACTCACACTAAGTACTATAATTAATAAACTTAACTGTATTTAGAAAATAATTAATAAAGATTAAACTAAATAACTAAGATATGAAAATAATTAAATAGGAGGAACCGATACGAGAGAGATTCAAGAGTCTGATTTCACTTAGTTATCCCCTAAGTATTTGTCATGCCAATTAATCATTGTTCAGTTGTATTGTTTATAAGTCAAGAATCCTAAAGTATTCACTCCCTCTCCCGAGCAACAGTGAAAATATTATCAACTACAGACTTCGATATCCCTATAAAAATCTAGTAATCAACAACTCATTAAACTTTGTGATTCTATGTTAATGACTTTAAAAGAACTATAGATTCTCCCGAACTCTATAAAACTCCTAGGTTAAATTCTCTAGATCATATTCAAAATCCATCTCTCCCGATCGATAGATTCTAAACATGCATCATCTCAATTTGTGGCCAACAAACAAGAAGCATTAAACGCAAGAGAATACAAATAAACTGAATAAAACTTCATAACAATATTGATAAACAATACATAGGTTCAAGCATTCGTTACACCATTCTCTAGAATTATGGAGTTAGTTCATGACTAAAGATAAAAATAATGAAAATATGGTCATGAACATATTGGAAATCATTAGAGTTCTAAGAAAGAAACTGGATGATAAAATTCGAATTGAATCTCTTCCTCTTCGGACGTCACCGCCTTCGTCTCCACTTGTCGCTCTTCAATCCTCCTTCGTGGATCTCTCTAAAATATGTGTTTTGAGTCTTTGTATTGTGTATTAGCATCCCCCCTAGGGTTTTGGACGAGCTTATGTATTTATAAAAAAGTCTTGGAGTTCTCATGCATGTAAAACCCTAAGAATTGGTGTTTCTAGGAGTCTGTGAGGCACCGCGACACCGCAGCTGCGGGAACTTTGTATGTGCTTTGCTGAGGAGGCACCGCAACGCCAAAAAGTGGGCGCCGCGGCGCCAGTTGGTTTTTCTGGCTTGTCAATTTCTGTATTTTCCGCTATTCCTGTGTGCTTCTGATGCGTCCGTAAGGTCCCAAAACAAGTCAATTTGCCCCAAGATCCATGTCCTTATGCTTCCTACAAATAAAACATAAAACAAACTACAAATACATTAAATGATACATAATCTAACAAAATATTAAGCTAAGAATGCCGGAATAAGTGAGTATAAACCGCACTTATCAGTCCCGAAATTTCGGATCCGGGTATACTAGGACCGGATCCAGAAATCATGATTTTTTTTAAAATTTTTTCTCAATTATATTTGCATAAAATTAATAAAATTATGGATTTGGGTAAGGGTGGCAAAAAAAGCCCGGGCCCCCCGGCCCTGCCCGCCCAGGCTTTGGTCCGGCCCGAAGTGAAAAAAGCATGGGCCAGGCTTTTCCCGGGCCCGGGCCTAAATTCAAATTATCGGGCTCGGGTCGGGCTTATCAAAGCCCGACCTGTTGCCATCCTTAGACTTGGGTACCAAAATTCTGGAACTGCGTGGATCCGAATCCGAATATATTGGGACTGAATCCAGAAATCCATTTTTTAATTTTTTTATGAAATAATAAAATTATGGATTTGAGTCCCAAAAATATGAAATTTTTTAATCATTTTTCAATTATATTTTTATGAAATTAAAAAAATTATGGACCAAATTCTTGGAAATCCAAACCCGTGTGGATTCGAATCGAGGTATATTCAAACCGGATCTAGGTATACCAGACAAGATTTATAAATCTGGTTTTTTAGTTGTAGGCATTGCATTTTTACACATTAGCCCAATGATGAGTCTCGTATGGAGGCACTACCTCTTCAGTCATGAAAGTCGCGGGAAACGGGCGTTGGATGGGTAAAGTTGGAAAATGGAATTTTTGTTGGATTTAACCTCGTTGTTTGGCTCCGGTTGTTTGTTGGACTTCCGTTTCAAAGCTTACCTAAGGCCCAAAACCCAAACCAAACCCAAACCAAACCCAAAATACCCAAGTCAAACCAAGTCAAACCAAACCTATGCCCATAGGATGTAATTCACGCCCATTGTGCTTCTATTTAGGTATATGCATATTTATCACATGTTTAAATCTTGTAAAATCCTTACCTAATTAAAAGAAATCAAATCAAATCCTTACCAAATCAAATCCAATCCCAAATCCCAATTAGGAGATCTATTCCTTATTAGAAACCAATTAGGAGATTCTCTCCTATTCAAATTAGGAAAATCCTCTCCCTTTGCCTATAAAAAGAGGCCTTCACCCCCATTCACAACCCTAGCACATATCCTTCTCTCAAGCACGTCCAAGCACTTTGTGAAGCCTCCTTTTCACGCCCAAAACCCTTCCAATAGCCTCCATTGCCGCAACACCAAGCCAACAAACCCTCCAATTGCCGCATCTTCTCTTCTTCACCAACACCACTCACGCCCAAGCCCTTTTCACAACCCTCCATTGCCGAGTTCCAGCCACCATTCACAGCCCTAAAACACCTTAAAATAAGCCTCAAATACAGCCCC
>SKCR01026854.1:0-19432 GCA_019454045.1 Zanthoxylum bungeanum | reverse complement strand
CTCTTCGCCCTGTAGTTTGTCGGGCCGTCCTTTAGAGTTCTACGCAAACCCATCATATCTGCAATAAATGTGCGGCCCTTTCGTACACGCTTTATCATGAGGCCCATTTAAGAGCCATTTTTTATGTCACTTCTGTGTTTCCTTCCGTCGCACGTCACTTGTGCAACGAGTTGCATTCAAACACCTGTCTAGGGAAACTTTCTATCCTTTTCCGTTTTCCCGCTGCTCTTACTCCTCGACGATTCATGTTGCGACAGCTGTCCCAGGTTAAACCCTTCGTCTGTTCATAAGGCTTCATCCCCATCTGTCTCTCGCTATACCTTTAACTTTTTCAGCAAACTCGCTTGTACTGCTTTCTTGATCTTTTGTCATCAATGGCTTCTTCTTCCTCTTTTCCCAAACTAACGACTCAACTTTCGCTGATTATAAGTTGGCATTGGAAGATTCTTCTGTGGGCGTGTTTGGCCTTCACAATCTCGATGAGGATTTTGGCCAATGCGCTCTTGGCCCCATCTTCATTAACGATAACGATATCGCAACGGCCCCGTTGGCTCAGCAATTTCCCTCTTCTTCTAGCCCTCCATTTTCTGAACCACTCAACATTTCCGCCCTTGCTCAGTCCAGTCCAATTCGCACCTGGCCCAAGCCTGATATAACTTTCGAAGCCTGGTATCAACGTATGCTGTTACATACGGATACACGTGCCTTTTTAGACAAACACCATCTTCTTCCTCTCATTGAGCTTTCTTTGTCCCTGCCAGCTTTTTATCGCAACTTGTTTCCCATTTCCTTACTCTTTTGGTCTTCCGAGTACAATGTATTCATTTTTCCGGTCGGGCCCTTTACTATCACCCTTCGTGATGTTGATGCTCTTACTAGTCTGACCTCTCTCGGAGCGACCATTTCGGCCTCCACAAACTTTCATTTTCCCCCTCCTTCAATGGGTCATTTCTCATTTTCGTCCTACTCTTCTCTTCTTCGCACATATTCGAAAACGGTTGGTACAGTTTCAATGTTAGAACGTACAACCTTCCTTCATTACTAGTTGTGCAAATATATCGTTTGTACACCCAGCCAAAAACCTGTGGCGGGCTACCTCCCCATTTCTTCTGATCTCGCACATGACCGTCATTTAGACTTGGCCTTTTTTCTTCTTACCGCCATGTATCGGGGGGTGGGCCGTTCTCCAAAAGAAACTTCGGTCGGGGTCATCACCCATTGCTTCTGGTCCCTTGTGGATCGTCCAACTTTGGTTGAGAGCTTACTTTCCTATTTTTGGTACAATTGATTCGACTCACCTTTACTCTTGTGTCGGCCTTCTCTTCGCTCAGCTTAGGCCGTCTTCTTTCCTTCCTCGTGCTACCTTTGATTATTTTTATACTCTTCCTCGGGTTCCCTTTTTTTCCCCTTTTACTGTGTCGAACAGTCCGTCTTTTGTTCATGACCTTCCTCTTTCGGAAGAGGATGAATCATGTCTTCGCATATGGCGCAAGTTTTTATGAAGCCCTGACCTGGTTCATGACATCTTGACTTGGGCCAATGGCAAGGCTGGGGTGGAGGCATAGTCGCCCAACTTCGTCGCCCGTCAATTTGACCTCATCCAAGGGTGGCCTCTTACCTTCTTTCATTCATATTCTGCGTCGTCAGACCGTTCTAAGGTCTTTTCTGTTTCTGAAGTTGAGGACTCCTTGGTGGAGACTCGCTCTTTGTTGTCTTATTTTGTCATAGCTCCTTTCGCTCTTTGTACATCCGTTCATCCTTACTTTGACCGCTTCTAGCCATCGACCCATGAACGATATTTTTCTTTGCCTCCAAGAGGGTGTTTTCTTTTATTCCTTTGTCCCCCAAATCTCCTAATTCGTCGAGGTCGAAGAAGGCAGCTAAGGCATCTAAGCCCAAGAGCATAAAGCTTGCTAAAAGGAAGCAGCCTTCTCCCAGCCGAAGTTCTGATTCGGATGTTCCGCTCGTCCGTCGCTCTATGGTATGAGCTTGAGACTTGTTTTCTTTTGCATTCATACAGGTTTGAGGTATACTGATATTATGACTGTGCATTTTGGTGCAGGCTCTCAAGATTGATCTGGCTTCAGCAGTTCCTGAAACGACGTGAATTCCGTAGGCTGAAGCTCATGTGGGCGGAAGCGAGGGAGCGGGACCTGCAGGGATGCCGGTTGTTCAATTTCCCTCTGACGAGGATGACGCTGCCGGAGGTCCCGTCATGGCGTAATTCCCAGGAGAGGGAGGTACAATTGGAGCCGACCCCCAAGGTACGAAGCCATCTGTTGAGTATGGTCGTTCGTGTCTAAGAGTTGAGGAAATTCCTGGTGATCATCCCCCCTTTGAGCGCTTCTCTTCGGACGGTTCTGTACCAATCGTTCAGGATCCGGATGATGAGGCTGAAGTGCCAAGCCTATCTGGCCGACTGGGTCTTTTTGGTGTCACCTTAAGCAGTTTTACCCCTTAGTACGCATGATGTCTGCCTCGGCACTTAGAGGGAGTTATAGGGACGTGGACGGCCTTTATAGTTTGGCCAAATTGGAGTCATTAGAGGAGGCTCGGTCTATGTTAAAGACGACGTACTTCGTCGCATTTACGAAGAAGATGAAATCATTTATATTTCTGATTCATCCGACTCCGATTCTCTTGCAGATGTTTAGCCGATTACAGCGCCCCAACATTCAACGCTAGAGGCAGCATCCCCAAACACTTCCGCGCGTCAGGCTTTGGTCTTAGCACAACCGTCGTCTTCGGATTCTCTACTTTCTTCTTCTCAAGTGGAGTCCTTTGAGCCTGAGCAGCCGTCATCTGCGGCTCTCATGATTGCTTCTTCTGCCACTTCTATTCAAATAGTCCAGGTGTCGGCCATTGTTGAGCAACCGTTGCCCCCATCGGGCTGAGTCTTTTGCTTTGCCAATGAATTCTCCTGCTCGGCCTTCTTCTCCTCAGGCCGCATTGTCGTTGACTCTTGTCCCCCAGCATTCATCACCCACAGGTCCTTCATTTCAACAAGAGCCAGCGCAGCCCGCAGCTGAAGCACTCGAGGCACTGATGGATCAGCCTTCTGATTCTAGTTCTGGGATGGTAAGCCCTTCTCTCCTTTCTTTTGACTCGTGGTTTTAGCTCATATTGCTAACTCTTTTTTGTATGCAGGCATCTGACCCATTGCTGCAATCGATCCAGAGCACTTTGGACCGTTTTGGAGGATTGTCTTCTACTTGTTTTCGGCCTTCCTCGCCTTCAATCAGCGCCAGCGCGGATTTGGAGGGTCTTCGGAAGATCCTCAGTCAATAAGCTTCATTTGCTGCACTAGAGGTTAACTAGGACGCTCTGCCTGAGAACGTCCTTCAATTGGACAAATATTCCTCTGAACTGAACTGACGATTGGCCCTCCCTGCCTTGCTAATATCTGTTGATGATCGACTTTTCCTTCAAGAGATGCAAGATGGAATAATAAACCTTCTCTCTCGGTATCGCAATGTGCACAGCCAGAGGGTCGGGCTTCGCTCTTCTGTGGTGAGGAAGGAAACGCTCTGTGGTTCTCTCGAGGTACTACATCAGACCCTGATGGAGACTACAGAAGAAATGGTGACCGAGGAATCGGTCTTCCTGGACCTGGAGCGACAGCTGAAAGAGATGCAACGTCTTTTTGAGGAAAGTCGAATGACGAAAGAGGCTAAGAGGAGGACCCTCGTTACTCAAGTAGAGGAAATGGACAAATCCATGGCAGAGTATGAAGGGTTGGCCTGCTGTGGGACACAGAAACTGGGCGATGCATGCTGTTCCGGGCTCGCGGCCCATTTGGGAGTACGGAGTAGCCCGCGGGGGACTAAACTGGAGAATAATGGAGTCGCCACTCGGTGTGAACCGGGAAAATGAGATTTAAGGCCGCACTCACCCCTCGCAAGGGAAGACCTCAAACCGTTGGGTTCGGAATGGTCCCTTACTTATGTCACTTGTAATGAAAGGATTTATGCAATAATTTAGTCAAGCCTAAGTAACACATATTTCCAAGAGTATTATGCTTCTAAGTTCATATGCACGAAAATAAAACTTACACCTAAATATGCATACATCTTACATCTAAGTCTGCTTGCTCGAAAGTGAATCAAAGTAGCGACAAGCATACAACTTCATAAGCATATTGTATTCATGAAAGCGCAAGCGCACACTAATCACACAAGCGCACATAAAAGCGAATCAATTAATGGCGAACATGTAATTTCATAAACATACCATACTTATACATGCAGAAACATAAACAAATAGCCATTATATATTCATGCGTAAGTAAGAGAGTCAACTAGGTACATAATGCAAAAAAGACAATTAAGGAGGCAATTAAGCATTAAAGTGAACATGCTATGATGTGATGCAAAAGAAGATAACTAATATTGACACAAACACACACGTGGACATTTTTCCAAATGGTACGTGGAATTGTATCCCGAGTACAGATCAAACTACTGTCCATTCGGAATCGGCTTTGAAATTTATGTCCAGGTTTCCATCCTATATACCATGAGAAATAATGCCTAAATGTTATCATAACATGGGTACACAAATGATAATAGATCGAGCCAAGACAAAGATAGATGATGCAATCAATAGATGAAAGACGCGACAAATATCGTGATAAAGGTAGCCTTTTAGGCTTTTCTTCCCCCAAATGGAGAACCTTTTAGTCCAACATAATAAGCTCATGCGTTTTTCATTACAATGTGTACAAAGATAAAGATAACTATATGGAACTTCGTAATGCATGCGTAAATAAAGCAATGATGTGCAAAAGGATAAATGACATAGTAAGAAGCGCGGTAAAGCATCGTGGTAAAGGCTTTTAACCCCTTGACTTAGAGGACCTTTAATCCCACTTACTAAGCCCATGTGAAAACAACACAATACATATATAAAAAAGTAAAGACAATGATATCGGACTTCGTGTATCCGATTGAACATATCTCACATCCAATCGAATATACATTATCCGGTGCGGCAAAGCATCGTGGTAAATGATTTTAACCTCTCAAAATAGAGGACCTTTAATCGCACTTACTAAGCCCATACGCTAATAACATGATGCATATAAGAAATAAAGACAACAATATCGGACTTCGTATACCCGATTGAACATATCTCACATTCAACTGAATATACATCATTCGGCGCGGCAAAGCATCGTGGTAAAGGATTTTAACCTCTCAAAATAGAGGACCTTTAATCGCACTTACTAAGCCCATACGCAAACAACACAATACATATATAAAAAGCAAAGACAATGATATCGGACTTCATGTATCCGATTGAACATATCTCATATCCAATCGAATATACATTATCCGGCGCGGCAAAGCATCGTGGTAAAGGATTTTAACCTCTCAAAATAGAGGACCTTTAATCGCACTTACTAAGCCCATACGCTAATAACACGATGCATATAAGAAATAAAGACAACAATATCGGACTTCGTATACCCGATTGAACATATCTCACATTCAACCGAATATACATCATCCGGCGCGGTAAAGCATCGTGGTAAAGGATTTTAACCTCTCAAAATAGAGGACCTTTAATCGCACTTACTAAGCCCATGTGCTTTATCTCATCATTACATAAACAAATAACATGCGGAAATCAAGTAGCGAATAATAAACAAATCAAAACACCATAAAACAAAATATGTGTCGTTTACTCAAGTGGTACGTGGAGTTGTATCCCGAGTACAGATCATACTACCGTCCATTCGGAATCGGCTATGAAATTTATGTCCGGGTTTCCATCCTATATACCACGAGAGGCGACACATTTTTCATTTTATTCAAGGGCCACAACATACATCATTTTACAATTCATGCATTTTCTATCTATTCAAGGGCCACAATCATGCACCAATAAACGACTCGCATGCGATAAAAATGAATAAAACAAATAAAAAGATAGATGGATATAATAGGAAAAGTACCCTCAGGTCTAACCTTTTATGTCGACTTTCGGACTCGCGTTTCACGGCCGTCGGAATGGCTATCACTCTGCAACTCTTCTGGTTCACTGGATTAACGTCTTAACTCACTATTTTTGCTGTTTTGCTGCTGTTTTCTCTGTATTTTCTGGTCACTGTTTCAGGTGTGTTAAGGCTACTGTTTTGGGTGTTTAGGGGACTGTTTTGGGAGGTTTCTGGATTATTTTACTGGGCAGTTTCTGGATTAGTTTGGGGTAATTTCGGGACAGTTTAGGGACTGATTTGGTGCAGTTTTGGTGGTGTTATACGTCAGTGGGCTATTGTTGGGCGTGAAGGACGTGGGTAGGCTGCACGTGAAGGGGATTTGTGGCGCTGAAGTGCTATGTGTTGAACGTGAGTGGAGGGCGCTATAATGTCTTTAGGGCTGGTGTTTACGTGAATGGCCAGTGATGTGAGGGTGCAAGTGTGGCTGTTATGGGCAGTATGCGTGAAGACTTGTTACGTTTGAAGGCTGCACTGAGTGTGTGGTAAGAAGGCGTGTGTTGCTGCTTTAGGGTGTATGTGTGAACGTGGAGTATGTTGAGGGTATGATGAGGCTAGTGACGAGTGGAGGGGTTGTTTCAGTGTGTGGCTAAACTGGGCTGTGGAAGGCTACGTGTTGATGAAAGGGGTTTTGATGAAGTTGAAGCCAATGCGCGGCTAGGTGAAGGCATGTCAGGTTGCTTATTGGTGTTTTGAGTGAGGAGGGCGTGAAGGTTGAGGCAGTGGCTTGTTGTTGAGTTTTTGCTGTGTAAAGGCTTAGGGTTTATTTACTTTGTGCATGCCGTGTATGAGAGTTTCCTCTAGGGTGTTGGTTTTTGTCTTAGTCGCGTGAGAGAGAGCTAGGGTTGGAGATTATGTGTTGTTTTTATAGAGGGAGGGAATAATTAGGGTTTGCATGGTTTTTGAAAGGAAACAAAATCAATATTGATGCATGTGTGGTATTTGATTTAAATAGTTTAGGCAAAGATATTTATTTTTTTTGGTGGGAATTATATTAAATTGGTAGGTGATTTTTAAATTGGTATGTAATTTTTTTAGATTAGGAATTTAATTTATTTAATTAGGAATAATTAATTTAATTTAATTTGTTTTAATTTAAATTGGATTTAATTTGATTTAGTTTAATTGGATTTAATTGTAATTTAATTTAATTATTTGATTAGCTTTAATTTAATTTAATTTAATTGGTGACATGTATTTTAAATGTTTTAATTATTTTTAGATTGGGCTTGGGTGAGATGGGCTTGGTGTGTGTCTTATGGGGTTTGGGCTAAGGGTGTGTTTTAATAACGGAGGTCCAACAAGCGAGCCTGAAGCTAAACAAGCGAACCGGTTCCCTTCCGACGTCCGTTTCCCGCGACTTCCGCGACTTAAAAGGTGGTGTCTCCAAATGAGACTCATCATAGGGACTTATATGCAAAAATACAGTGCCTACACCCGCATCAATTTTGAGAAAAGCCTGGCTGACTTGGATGCAGTGGGTATGGAAATTCAGGACGAATGACGCCTGAAGAGGGAGACGCTCTCGGCCATTATGGAGCTGCCTGGGGATTTTCGGCAGTCTTTGGCCCAAAGTGATACTTTGGAAGACGTTATATCGTCTATCCTTTATATTTGTAGGACGTTTTCGTCCATGTTAATGAGAACTTATTATTGTTTCAATGTTTTGTACGTTTTCGTGTTCCCATAACGAGGGCACATATTTCTTTAAGTATTTGCCGTTTATTGCTCATGCATGCACCCTTCCGTTTAAGTTTTGTAAATGATAAGCTCTGTTTGGCAATACGTTTTTTACCATGAATGGGCCTTCCCAATTGGGCGACCATTGCCATACGCTGGGTTCTTAGAACCAAGTGGCAACACAATCTTCCACACTATTTCGCCCTCCCTGAACGATTTAGCCATTACTCTGAGGTTGTATTCATTGGCTATCCTTTTCTTTTGTGCTTCTAGACGATTTAGCGTATCACATCCGATGTCGTCCAATTCCAATAAGTTCTGGATAATTGCCTCGTCGTGGTCTTCCCGTGTCAGTTTATCTTGCAGCATTACCCTGGTAAACTCAATATTCATTTCTACTGGAAGCACAGCCTCTTGACCATACACTAATTGGAACGGCGTCACCGAAGTACTTGTTCGCGGCGACGTTCTATAGACCCATAAAGCTTGACTCAAATATTCATCCCACTGTCTGGCGTTGTCTGTCACCATTTTCCGATCAGTCCTTTAAGGGTCTTGTTGGTCGATTCTGCTTGACCATTTGACTGAGGGTAGTAGGGGGTAGTGTTTACTAATCGGACTTCGTATTCGCCCAGGAAGTTTTTACCTTTACACCGTTTAATGAAGTACCATGATCTACCATTATTGTCTGTGGTATACCAAATCGGTGAATTATATGTTCATTTATGAACTTGATGATTTGCTCTTGGGAGATTTCTACAACTGGGATGGCTTCCACCTATTTAGTGAAGAAGTCGGTGGCAACGACGATGAAAGTATACCTCTTACTCGATGCAGGGTAAATCTTCCCTATCAAGTCTATCGCCCATCCCATAAACGGCCACGATTTAATGACTGGGACCATCTCAGTTGCTGGAGCCCTCTGAATAGGTATGTGCTTTTGACAAGCAACGCATCATTTGGCATACGAGGTGCACGATTCTCCCATCTTTGGCTAATAATAGCCGCTTCGTATAATCAACCATCTCATCTTTACCCCGGCTTGGTGAGCCCCACAAATGCCTTCATGCACTTCGGCCATGATAGTTTTGGATTCGGATGACCCTACATATTTCAATAACAGCCCATCTTGTCGTTTCTTATATAGCACATCTCCTGATACTATATAGTTCAAAGCTTTAATTTTTAGCCTTTGATCCTTCCCTGCTTCGTGTTGCTTTAGGAATGTCTTGATTTCGTTTCTCCAGTCGTCCCTTTTTTCGGCTTCGATAACCATGGCTTCCGTATCTTTAGCTCGCCTCATAAGGACAGGTTCAACCTCTTCGCTCCTGTATATCCCACCTTTGTTTGTCTGTTTATATCCGGAGGCTGCTTGGGCTAAGCTATTGGCCGTTTCATTCTTCGCCCTTGGAACGTGTTCTAATTCAGCATGATCAAATCGTTCTACCAATTCTTTGGCCACGTCTAATAATGCCATGAATGATGGACTTTGACATTTGAAAGCTCCTATCACTTGTTGAATTACCAGCTGTGAATCTCCATTGATGGACGCATGAGTTACTCCCATATTGAGGAGCATCTCTAGCCCAAGTATCAAGGCTTCGTATTCGGCCTGGTTATTAGTACAGTATTCGGTCAACTTGACTAGGAATCGGAAAGATTCTCCCAACGGGCTGACCAGGACTAATCCTATTCCAGCTCCCTTCATTGTGATGGATCCATCGAAATATAATCGTCCATGGTTTTAAACTGCATTCGTCTAGATCCATTTCTATTTCCTTTATTGTGCTCAAACATGGATGGTCGGCCTAAAAATCGGCCAAGGCTTGATTTTTAACGGCCTTTTGGGGTTCATGTCGTACATCAAATTCTGAAAGTGATAGTGACCAAAATCCGACTCTTTGATGCAGGATAGACGAGAAAACATGTATTTTATTATATTAATCTTGTGATCAGATACACTATATTCGGCCTAAGGTAGGCTCGTAATTTAGTACATGTGAAGTACAAAGCCAAACATAATTTCTCCATGGGAGAGAGTAGTTACATTCATAATTCAGCAATTGTCTGCTGATATAGTAAATGGCTCTCTCAACGTTCATGTCATCATCTTGTGCGATCATCCACGCTATGGACTGTTCTTCAGCCGCTATGTACATTTTATTGGCTTTCCTGGCACTGGACTGGGAGGTACCATCACCGGCGGCTGTGACAAGTATTTCTTTAGGCTGTCAAATGCTTGTTGATGTTCCTCGGTCCAGACAAATTCATCCTCGCTTTTAGCTTCAACAAGGAAGAGAATACTTTTGTTTTCCTGCACAGTTGGAGATAAATCGCTTAAGAAGTTAATTGCCCTAAAAACCTCTGCAACTCTTTTTTAATTGAGGTGGCATAGCTTCGGTGATCGCCCGAGACTTATTGGTGTCGATCTCGATTCCCCATTGGTGCACTAGAAACCCTAGGAAATTTCCTGCGCACACCCCAAATGCACGTTTGGCAGGGTTTAGTTTTAGTTTGAACTTTCTCATTCGTTCGAAGGTCGTTGCTAAATGGCCAAAAAGTTTGTCCGTAGTTACGGATTTAGCCACTATATTGTCCACATAGACTTTTACGAATCTGCCGATCATGTCATGAAAGATCAAGTTCATGGCCCGCTGATAAGTGGCACCAGCATTTTTAAACTGAATGGCATGACCACCCACTCATAACACCCTAAAGAGCCTGGGCATCTAAAGGCATTTGTGTACATCATCTTCGGCGATGTAGATCTGATTATAGCCCGCATACCCATCCATAAACGAGTACACTTGATACCCCGCCGTGGAATCCACTAGGGAATCTACTGTCGGTATTGGGTATTGATCATTTAGTGTTGCTAGGTTTAAATTTCTGAAGTCTATATAGATCCTTATTTTTCCATTCTTTTTTCTAACTGGGATAATATTTGACAACCATTCCACATATCTGGTCGTCCTAATGAATTTTGCCTCTAACAGTCGTTCAACTTCTTTCTTAATTTCAGGCATGACATTAGGCGCAAACCTCCGGGGAGGTTGCCTATGAGGCCTATGGCTTGGCTTGATTGGCAGCTTATGCTCCACCAACGTCCTATCTAAGCCATACATCTCATTGTAGTCCCATGCAAAACAATCTTTGTATTCTTGCAACAAACAAATTAACTTTTCACGTACCTGGGGCTCCAATTCCTTACCGACGTAAGTTATGCACCTATCGTGCTCATTCCCCAGATTTACCTCGTCCAAAACATCTTGTTCTCTTGAGATGTTCGTCTTGCGTCGTCCATTCAGGGCGAATTCTTCTTCATTTGATTCTCCTCCTTCCATCAAGTAGTCCACTCCACATAGTTCTTTTATTTTGTCCTCCGTCTTGTGTGCCAGCAATTTGCCTCTTAAGGCCGAAACAGTGGCATGTGCTTCGTCCTCATTTCTTCGGTCCATCACATAGGCTAATAAATTGGCCTTGGAGAACGCAAGAGCGGCTTGCTCCTTATTCTGGCCGTATTTCATTCGACCCGCTGTGTGTTAGTTCTCCAAAGACCACTGTAGTTGGTCTTGTCTGTGCGAACAAATCTTCCAGCAACCCAGAGGGGTAAAGCTCGTCATTCTGAGCCACAATGGTCGGGCTTTCCCCTTTATTCAAAACTCTGGTCGGCCCATAGTTCCCTTCGTACATGAAGTACTCGGTCGAGTTTGTCTCCGCAGCGAAAGGCTTATTGTCGGCATGCGCTATCTCTACTTTGTCCCTTTGGTTCCAGAAAACCAGGCATTGATGAAGGGATGAAGGGATGCATCGATTACCGTGAATCCAGTCTCGTCCCAGGAGCATAATGTATGTGGTTGGTCCATCTATGACGAAAAATACCACTGTCTTCATAGTACTTCCCACTTGCAGGTCTAATGGAATAACTCATTTTGCTGTCGTCACCCCTCCATTAAAGCCGGTAAGCACCACTTTCGTAGGGAGAAGGTCTTCTTCGGACTTTGCCAAGCGTCCTAGCATCCTAACTGGTATTGCATTAATGACCGTCCCGTTATCAATTAGCACTTTGCTGATAGGTATCCCGTTAGCATTTGCCTTTACATACAACGGCCACAGATGCTTCGTCATTTGTGTTGGTGGCTTCGGGAAAAACGCTCTCCCTGATAGACCTATTTACATTGCTTGATCGCCCTCAACTTGCGGCGATTCCTCTTCCATGTCCCATATGGAAAGTGGCAACGTGGCTGGTGAATCCTGGGAGACATGATTGACATTCAATCTCCATTTTTCGGCTCTGGTAAGGGTCCATTTTACCTTAGGCGTCCCATACAAAACAAGGAACGGATATCGTCCCAAATCTTCTCCCAATGTCCTGACTGCAGGATTACCGGCTTCATATAATTCTCTAAGAAGCCCATTCTGTGAAATTCTCATTCTCCTTGATTTGGTCTTGATGTCTATTTCTTCTTCTACATCGGTCATCTCCTCAACTTCAGCTTCTCTGTCTGTTATTGAGAGCGCTGCAAATTCAGTTTCGTCACCCTCATAAGCGTCCTCGCTTGTTCCGTCCGCGGCTTCCCAATTGTTATCTCTCCTAAATTTCCCAGGCAATAGATAATTATTAGCCACCACTGGCGGCATACTACCGAACTGAATGATGATAGGCGGTTCTTCATCTTCTGTTTCTTATTTGTCGTCACCCCACCCCCCTTTTTTGTTTATTTCTGTTTTCTCTGTGGTGCGAGGGCTACGGCCTGGGGTGGCCTTTGCTTCACCTTGTCGACGCATCAAACGACCATAATTCATTTGGTGTTGCATCAACTGCGTCCTTGTCATTTCATCTACAGGGGGATAGTTTATGCCTGGCCGCTGGCCCGAATGTGGCTTTCGGTAAGAATGCCAAAAATTGGGCCGATTAATCTTCGGCCTGAACGTCCTTACATTTTGGACGAAATTTGAATTCTCCCCATAGAA
Organism: Zanthoxylum bungeanum; assembly: GCA_019454045.1. Taxonomy (NCBI): domain Eukaryota; kingdom Viridiplantae; phylum Streptophyta; class Magnoliopsida; order Sapindales; family Rutaceae; genus Zanthoxylum; species Zanthoxylum bungeanum. The sequence continues at coordinate 6,783 of SKCR01026854.1, read as the reverse complement.
CCTTGGGGCGAAGGTCCGGGGTTTCCATGATGATGACTTTCTTTTTGCAGGCCTTTCGCAAGTTTCTTCTAACTCTTTCATCAATTCCATGTCGTTCTTGCATCGAATACAAATTTTCTGCTGGTCTCCTTGCTCTGAAGGTGCCTTAATCCTTTCCAGAGCGCTCGGACGATGACGATGTTGTCCTTCGTCTAGCACTAATCTGACTTTCGGAAGATTCATCTTGGCAAGGTCTGGATTGATCATGTTCAACCCCACCGATTTTGGAAAAGGGTCGTTGTCCTCGACCATCTTTTTCTCGAACGTGATTCGTCCAGATTCTATGGCATCCTGTAAGACATTACGAAAAACAAGGAAATTATTAGTTGTGTGAGACCATGCATTGTGCCACTTACAATATTTTGTACTACCGATCTGCTCGGCTGTTGGCAATGTATGTCGGTCGCTCAAGCTAATTTGCTTGTCCTTATATAACTGGTAAAATATAGCATCGACTTTAGTAATATCAAAGGAGAAATTCCTGCTATTTTTATCATTCTTTTCACTCGCTTGGGGTTCCGCCCACATTTTGCAAACGTAAGGTTTCCCTTTAACCAACTCTGGCCAGACATAAATCGGCCGACTCGGTGTCTATTTCGCTCATTTCATAGTCAAAAATCTTGTAATATGTCCCCTTTGCTCGAATTCTTCATTTGCTCATCTTCTCGTAATAATCGCTCATAACGCACCACACTAGTGGTGAGTTGGGGAAGGTCCCAAAACTCGCGATCTTGAAACTTCTTTTTCAGTCGAGATTTAAGCAACCTTGAGCGATCCTCACAAATTCTTTTTCGGGCAAAGGCATGTACTATCGGCCTCGGGCTACCTTAAACCGTTGTAAAAATATCCCGGCCCACTCTCCTAGCAATTGTCTTAGGTTTTCCAAATCGGCTAAGGCCACTTCAGATTTAGCCTTGTAAAATTACGCATGAAACAGTTGCTCCATTTGCTGCCAACTTTCTACCGAATTGGTCGACAGACTGACATACCAGGAGAAAGCTACCCCTGACAGTGAACCGTGAAATAACCTCAGTTTATGGAAATCATTGACTTCCCCACACTGAAGGGTAAATCGCCCTACGTGTTCCATGGTAGAGACTTCCCTAGACCCCGTAAAGAGGGAAAAATTTGGCACCTTGTAGTTTCTAGGCCATGGATAGGCCACATCGACCCAATCATGATACAACTTCCGATATCTTGGCCGAATTGGCCGTATGCCTAGACCAAATTGGTTTTGAAGGATCTCGGTCATTTTCTCATTTAGCATATCATTGCCATTAAATGGCACAACTATGGGTGGTGGCTGCGGTCCTCTCAAAAGTGTGACATAATCATGATTCTGCCCCTGAGAAACCTGGACACCCTGAGGCAACACTACTTCATTTTGTGCCATATTTGGCCCTTAGTGTATATTTGGCCCTAATTGTGGCCCCTGAGAACCGTATGGATGTTTGTCCATTGTGGAGGAATATTACTAGGACCGGCCTCCTGACTGATTAGCGCAGGGAGGGGCGTAGCCCACGGCAGCGCCGTCCCGCCATTTACACATTTGGCAATTAATTCATTCACCGAGCTTAGATGTTTAGCCATGTTTTCATAATGTGAATTGGTAGTTGATATGAATTTATCTATGACATGCGCATTTTGAAGCCTAACCTGTTCGACAACATCCTGTGTGAATTCACCGAACAACGCGCACATCGCGTTAGGGCTGAGCTCTCTCATAGATTCGTACCGACTAGAATCTGCCAGACCCTCGAATTGACCCACTATGGCTGGAACGTTGGGCTGGTTAGTTTGCTCTAGTCCTCCTTCCTCTGCAGTTGAGCCAGTTTGAGCGTTCGTTTTCAGAGGCATCTCCACTTTTTACACCAAGTCTCCCACTGTGGTCGCCAAAAACTGTTTGCGCAATTTTTATGCGTGAAGAAAGAAAAGCATGTAAAGTTCAAACCTCCTGAGACAATGTCCCAGTAAGGGGTGTTTGATTAAGTTAATAAGCCTCCAAGGGGCGCAAGCACACAAGTTACAGTCCTAAGATTACAATATAAGAAATGAAAAATAAAAATATGCTCATTTGAGTCTTCATTTTATTGGGGCTTTCTCTCTTGGCATAGATAAGCTTTTATAGTGAAGTTTGTCAACCGTTTTAAGCGGTTCCAGTATCACCCTGCAGTTGCTGGATCGTGCCTGTAACCGCTGAGCTGGGCGTCTCAACTGCTTGGTTATGGAGGAAAACTGTCCAACTGCCATAATCGTGGAAGTAACCTTATCATGGGTTTTTCATCCTAAACGTAACCGCATCATGGGCTTTGTCGCCCTTCGGTTCATCACCCTTCTTCCCTTCGCTCTTTCTTTAGTCTTAGGGAGATTTCGTTCTATGGTGGAGATTTTCGTCTGTTAACAATGTTGTAATAGATTTTTTTTTAATTTTATAGGTCACTAATAAAAATTAATTGTAAAGATTATATGTCACAGATATATTTTTTTTAAAAAAAAATTAATAGGAGATTACAATATATCTTTTTATAATAATAGACAATAAAAAAATTAATTATAGAGATTATGTATCACATATATATGTTTATTTAATTTTAATGTGACTTATTTTTATAATTTAATATAAGAATTATATTATTAATTAATTAAATTAATATGTTTCTTATTTTAATAAGAGATTATGTTTTTATATTGTAATATGTTTCTTATTTAATTTTATAATTTAATAAAAAAAATTATATTATAGAGATATTTTAAATTTAAAATTTAATCATAAATAGGAGATTTTATTTTTATATTATAATTGGTTTTCTATTTTAATAGTTATTTTTTATTTTTCATTTATAATCTAAAATAAAAAATAATTTTAGAGATATTTTAATTTTAATTTACTATAAAAAATTAATTGTAGAGATTAGGTGTCACGTTTAAATTAATAGATTTCTTATTTTCATAATATATTATATTTTTATTTTATAATAGGTTTCTTATTTATTATTGTGGATGCTGGAATTCGGCCGAGGTCCACAATCAGAATTTGTAAGTTGGGCACTAGCAATCCTGCAAAAAAACAAAGTAGAGTGGACGAGAGTAGGCTACCACCGGTGTGGTGGATACCGGGTACACTCCGACGCCCAAGTCAGTGGCAGGAAATAAGTTTGTAAAATGGGAAAGCAAGGTTGAATATTACCTCTACTTCCTTTGTTTGGCCGTGAGAGCCGTGTAATATATGAGGGGATTAAGGATTAAGAGCATGAAGTATTATGGTGAGAAAAATGTGACTTGAATGCCTTCTTCCCGTATTCTTCTCATATTTATGGATAAAACATGATCTGAGGTTTGGTGGTAATGGTTTTGGAGTAAGTGAGGATTAGTGCTATAGTTAGGTTAAGTGGAGTGGTGGGGATTAGTGCTAGAGTTAGGTTAAGTGGAGTGGTGGGGATTAGTGCTAGAGTTAGGTTAAGTGGAGTGGCCATGCTTTATGATTTTAATTGTAATCAAATACATAATTCTTTGGGCTTTGGTTTCGGGCCTATGATGGGCTTAAGGTGAAAGACAGTTTTACCCTTAGACCAAATTTGGCTCTTACAGTTTGTCCCTTACTCTCTAAGTCAAAGAAGTTTTGTCTTAGAGAGTATATACGTTTATGTCAAATGATACTAATCACAAAAGCACGTGACAAGAATGTATTACTTTCTGTTGGATCGTTTTATAAGAGCTTTGTGCAAAATGTGGGTTTTTTGGAATATATTGCGTGTATCGTCTGGGGAGACGAAGTCTTAGTCCTTCTGATTTGACTTAACTTTATGGTAATTGGTTCTTGGTCGTCTGATCAGTTTGAAGATCCATGGATACATTTGACTCGACTTAAGTAATGGGGAACATCCTCTGGTCAACTGAACCGAATGTAAGTTTAGGAGTCCCACTTGACTCGACAAGAGTCATGGGGAATGTCCCTTTGTCGACTGAACTAAATGCAGGTTCAGGAGTCCAAACCTTGACTCGACAAGAGTCATGGGGAATGACCCTTTGTCGACTGAACCAAATGCGGGTTCAGGAGTCCAATCTTGACTCTACTAGAGTCTTGGGGAATGTCCCTTTGTCGACTGAACCAAATGTAAGTTTAGGAGTCCAACCTTGACTCGACTTGAGTCATGGGGAATGCCCGTTTGTCGACTGAACCAAATGTAAGTTTAGGAGTCCAACCTTGAGTCGACTAGAGTCATGGAGAATGCTCGTTTGTCGACTGAACCAAATGCAGGTTCAGGAGTCCAACTTGACTCGACAAGATTCCAGGGGAATGTCCCTTGTCGACTGAACCAAACGGTGGTTCAGGAGTTTACTTGACTCGACATGAGTCCAGGGGAATGTCCTTTGTCGACTGAACCAAACGGTGGTTCAGGAGTATACTTGACTCGACATGAGTCTAGGGGATTGTCCCTTGTCGACTGAACCAAACGGTGGTTCAGGAGTATACTTGACTCGACATGAGTCCAGGGGATTGTCCCTTTTCGACTGAACCAAACGGTGGTTCAGGAGTTTACTTGACTCGACATGAGTCCAGGGGAATGTCCCTTTGTCGACTGAATCAAACGGTGGTTCAGGAGTATACTTGACTCGACATGAGTCCAGGGGAATGTCCCTTGTCGACTGAACCAAACGGTGGTGGTTCAAGAGTTTACTTGACTCGACATGAGTCCAGGGGAATGTCCCTTGTCGACTGAAACAAACGGTGGTTCAGGAGTATACTTGACTCGACATGAGTCCAGGGGAATGTCCCTTGTCGACTGAACCAAACGGTGGTTCAGGAGTATACTTGACTCGACATGAGTCCAGGGGAATGTCCCTTTGTCGACTGAACCAACGGTGGTTCAGGAGTATACTTGACTCGACATGAGTCCAGGGGAATGTCCCTTGTTTACTGAACCAAACGGTGGTTCAGGAGTATACTTGACTCGAAATGAGTCTAGGGGATTGTCCCTTGTCGACTGAACCAAACGGTGGTTCAGGAGTTTACTTGACTCGACATGAGTCCAGGGGAATGTCCCTTTGTCGACTGAACCAAACAGTGGTTCAGGAGTATACTTGACTCGACATGAGTCCAGGGGAATGTCCCTTGTCGACTGAACCAAACGGTGGTTCAGGAGTATACTTGACTCGACATGAGTCCAGGGGAATGTCCCTTGTCGACTGAACCAAACGGTGGTTCAGGAGTATACTTGACTCGACATGAGTCCAGGGGAATGTCCCTTTGTCGACTGAACCAAACGGTGGTTCAGGAGTATACTTGACTCGACATGAGTCTAGGGGAATGTCCCTTGTCGACTGAACCAAACGGTGGTTCAGGAGTATACTTGACTCGACATGAGTCCAGGGGAATGTCCCTTGTCGACTGAACCAAACGGTGGTTCAGGAGTATACTTGACTCAAAATGAGTCTAGAGGATTGTCCCTTGTCGACTGAACCAAACGGTGGTTCAGGAGTTTACTTGACTCAACATGAGTCCAGGGGAATGTCCCTTTGTCGACTGAACCAAAAGTGGTTCAGGAGTATACTTGACTCGATATGAGTCCAGGGGAATGTCCCTTGTCGACTGAACCAAACGGTGGTTCAGGAGTATACTTGACTCGAAATGAGTCTAGGGGATTGTCCCTTGTCGACTGAACCAAATGGTGGTTCAGGAGTTTACTTGACTCGACATGAGTCCAGGGGAACGTCCCTTTGTCGACTGAACCAAACAGTGGTTCAGGAGTATACTTGACTCGACATGAGTCCAGGGGAATGTCCCTTGTCGACTGAACCAAACGGTGGTTCAGGAGTTCACTTGACTCGATATGAGTCCAGGGGAATGTCCCTTTGTCGAATGTACTATCTACTCAATTTTTATCATTTGTCGAGTGGTTATAAGGCATACCGGGGTTTGCTCAATATTTTACATTCTATAGATCTTCCACGTGTCGTTTAACGGAGTAAAACCTAGCGCAAATAACGAGGAGTCTTATGGCGGGAAATAAACCGCCAAAAGAAGTAGTATAAGAGTGGCTTGATGGGTTCATTTGTTTCATTTCACAAGATCAATCGATTTGGGAGAGAACTTCAAGGCTTCAAGGTACTTCTTTCACTCTCTTCGCGTTCTTCATTTGCTTTGAATATTCGTAGAGTAGCTTCAATCTGTTCTTAGCTAAATTAGGTTGTTTGATCTTTAGAATCATACGTTTTTGGTGGATTTGTGTTTGGAGATAGGAGTAGGATTTGATCTTTAAGGAACCCAAATCCTAGAAATTATTTGTTTGTAGACTCGCTGAATAGAATATGTCGAGTGGAGACTCTTTAGAAAGTTTAGGAGAACAGATCGATACATTCGTAGGATCATCATCGAGTGAATCAAAAGAAGAAAAATCATTAAGGGAATGGTCGCGGTCAAGAGTTTTTTTGAGGAAGGACCTGTAACCGTTATGTCGCATGAAGTTCCGTTGCAGGCAATTCCTATTAGATCATTGGCAGCTGTCAAGGAATTTAGTGGAGGGGTGAGCACAAGTGAGCCTACCAACATACTAACCAAGAACCCAGCTAGTCGAATGACGGCTAGTTTGCTGATGGAAATTAGGATTAAGTATAGATTTCCTAGATCAATGGAACTGAGGGTGCCCTTGCCGTCTGAAAGGATCGATTATAAAATTCCCGGATGGATTGGTTTTTATGTAGTATCGTTTTCTAATGGGCTTAGATTCCCTATTCCGAGGTTAG
>SKCR01026853.1:0-19228 GCA_019454045.1 Zanthoxylum bungeanum | reverse complement strand
CATTTACAAACAGTGACGCTATGGGACATAATGTCTAACATGTATTGCTTCCTCATACGTAGCCGGTTCATTATCCTCAATAAGATTAATATCTACATGAGGTGAGATCAGGAACCATACCTCTCAGGTACCGTCCTGACTCTCTCCGACCTACGCGGTCCTTTGGTATATGAAGATTGTGGTTACAGACTCATCCCGGATGGTCTGTTTATGTTCCGTCGTTGATTCATTGCCAGGAACAGTATCACTACGATTTTTATCGAGCTCACTTTCCTCCCACTTACCACTGCATCTAGGAATTCCTTCTCAAGGAAAAATGCATGTAGAGCAACAAATACTTTGTTCTCTTGTGGGTGATAGAAGTAATATCCTTTGGTTTCCTTAAGATATCCCACGAAAAGGCATTTATCTGATTTGGGTTCTAGTTTGGTACCTTCCAAACGTTTAACATATGCCCAGCATCCCCAAATCTTCAGGAAGAGAAACCTGGTTTCCTCCTGTCCATATCTCATATGGAGTCTGTTCAACAGACTTTGACGGAACCTTATTCAAAATAAGTACCGCACTATTAATGCGTATCCCCAGAAGGATATTGGTAGCTCAGTGCGACTCATCATCAACCTTACCATGTCTAACAAGGTACGGTTTCTCCGTTCAGACACACCGTTTAATTGCGGTGTTCCAGGAGGAGTCCACTGTGAAAGAATACCATATTCTTTCAAGTAATCTTGAAACTCATAACTTAAGTATTCGCCACCACGGTCCGACCGCAATGTCTTAATACTCTTGCCTGTTTGTTTTTCTACTTCGTGTCGAAACTCTTTGAATTTCTCAAAAGTTTCCGACTTGTGTCTCATTAGATACACATAACCATAACTAGATGTATCATCCGTAAAGGTTACGAAGTAATGATATCCACCTCTAGCCTGGCTAGACATGGGCCCACATACGTCGCTATGAACGAGCGCTAACAGTTTTGTGGCACGTTCACATTTACCATTAAAAGGTGATTTAGGCATTTTGCCTAAAAGACAAGATTCGCAGACATCATATGAGTTATGATCAAATCCGTCCAAGTACCCACTCTTCGAAAGTGTGGATATGCGAGTCTTGTTAATGTGTCCTAGACGACAATGCCACATGTAAGCTTCATCTTTTAGATTACTCCTTTTGAGCCTTTTGTTTGTTATTTTATGTTTAGGAGATTCATTTATATTCAAAATATAAAGGCCATTATTTGCAACAGCAGTGCAAATTCTGCATCATTTTTATATAAATAACACCCAGTGTTTCTAAATACAAAAGTGTACCCATGCTGGGTTAACAAAGATACAGATATGATATTCCTAGTCAAACTAGGTATATAAAAACAGTTCAAAAGTTTAAGCACATGCCCCGAGGGCAATTCGAAACAAAAGTCCCTACAGCCAAAACAGCAACAGAAGTTCCATTTCCGACATGTAGATCAACCTCCCTGCTGAAGCCAGCATCCTGCTATTCTGCAGATCCTGCAAATCAGTACATATATGAGCAGCACAACCAGAATCAAAAATCCAATTTTTAAAACTAGAAGTAGTCATATTTATCTCAATAACAAACATACCAGAGGCTAGTGCCTTGCCTGCCTTGATATCCTCCCTATGTCCCTTGCCCATTCGGCAGTCACGTTTCCAGTGACCCTTCTTGCCGCAGTTGAGGCAGACATCTTGAGACTTGTCCCTTGGCTTCCCAGAAGCTTTTGTCAACTTGCCTTTACCGTTTTTCTTATGTTTCTTCTTCCTCACCCCTCCAGTAGCTTTGGGCCCAGCCCTTGGCCTCTGAGAGGTCGATGCATAGTGGCCTCGCGCTTGCCCCTTTTGGAGTTCTTTTTGACTCCTTCAAGATGGATAACAGCTCTCCAAGAGAGTCATCCGTGTCCATCAACTTATAGTTGATTATGATTTGTTTCCAAGAATCAGGAAGTGACTGTAAGATCAAATCTACGGTCAGCTCAGCCTCCAAGACTATTCCCATATTGGCCAACTCATCAATATCGGCGATCATTTGAGCCCCGTGGGCCTCAACTGATGCGTCTTCAGTCATTCGGCGCGGAAGAGTTTCTTCACCAACTCGTACCTCTCCATCCGCTTGTTGGTGCGGTGGAGATCTCTCAGTCTAGCTATCATATTATAAGGATCCAAGTCCTTATTCTGGCGACAAAAGTGCTGAGTCATCGAAGCTAACATAATAGCCTGAGCAGTGTAACAATCATTGCAGTGAGTTTTCCATAACTCCAGCTCAAGTGGGTCAGTGGGCTTAGGCGGGAGAGGTATCTGTATAGTGTACAGCATCCTCTCAGCCCAAGGACTATCCTTAGGTTCATTTCCCAATCAGCGAAGTTTGTACCCTTAAAGACATTATCACCCATGATGATGTCTCGGACATTTCCCTTGCTTGCCATCTCAACTACGATAGTCCAACTATCTAGTCAACGATAAAATGGGTACAGTCAAACTGTTACAAGAAAAAATAACAATGTATTAGTCCAACTAATTTTAATAAATAGACGAAATAATTTTGAAAGACGCGTAAGGCTAAGTATTTGAACGAAATTGTAAATTCAATACTAGCCTCCCACTATTTTCATCAAGTCTCTAACCCTCTGTTGAGAACTCGGGAAATCCTATTTCCTAGTGGGCTAGGATCCCGTTAAATAACACACAACCTTGACTTTGGCCAACAAATTGTATGTTTTTAACTAGGTAGATCTCAAAGATCAATTGGATCCCATCCAATTCCTAGATCCGGTTAGGTGGACTCCAAATCCAAAACATATGTACATTACTTATGCCAATGTATCTAATACATTTTCCTAACCATATCCTCCGAATCATCTAGGCCTTGGCTTTGGCACAACAAACCTAATGATTCCAGTTAAGCGGGACCCATTGACAAGGAAAGTTTCGTAATCAATGTCGTTGGACAAGAAGTGATCTTGACTTTGGCCAACAAATCACAACTTGGACAAGACACCGATGTGGAACAAAACTCTCATGATTCAAGTACATCCTCAATTGACATAGGTCTTGACTTTGGCCAACAAATCAATGCCAATTTTGGATCTTGAACAAGAATCATTCAATGGAAGGATAATCACTTAATATAAATTGAGGGAGTTTTACGTAATTGGCAACCAATTTATTATCTTTGTTAGGTCTCATCATCATACACCCTTAAGCATGCTTCTAAAACATCATAAAGTGCATAAAGTAAATTAATAGTGATATACGGATGGATATATAAAACAACTTGTTCCTAGAACAAATCACTCACTTTCCTCTCCCCATTACCATTATACTACTTCTACCCAATTACATAATACAATAAGAGAAACCTCATTTACATTGAGGGGAATTAGGTGAGAAGAGAATACAAAGAGATAAAAGAGATAAGGCTGGACACGCAGGTCCAATTTATAAATTCTAAATTTACAATAATTTCTAAAATTACCCTTTCCCTTCTAATATCCATCCGATATACACTATTCATTCATCACATACATATATATTCAATCAAGACATGCTATACAACCAATCAAATCCAATTAATTAGTCTTTGTTTAAGTGATCATCCATATGTTCAAACAACGGTTTGATTTTGCGCGAGTCCAACTCGTTTAAGAATAAGTACATAAGGTACGAATTCACGAATTATATCGAACTACCCGTTAAATCCAATTTAAGTCGTATTCAATACTAATACAATTTATTTAATTCTAAATTAAATGTTTACACTTTTAATGTGCTTTAAAGACTTAGATTCTAAATCTAATCTAATTGGGTCTCCAAGCCCAACTAACATCCAATGTTTGTTTAATTAAAGTCCGATGGGCTTTCAATTGATTTATTAAGGCTTGGGTTTTGGTCAATGTGGGTCAAACCCAATTGCCAAGCCCAAATAAGGAATCACCCTCAAGTGCCATAAAATCAATTTCAAGCCCATAAGGCCCAATTAAACATTAAAGCCCATTTTACTATATTTGGACTTAATGGAGTGATTTAAGCCCAAATTGGATCCAATCCTTTTGGCCCAAATCTACTTGGCCCAACCAAGCCCATTATGCCCAAATGTAATAATACAAGCCCAATTTTACAATTAAGCCCATTAATTAAATTTTAATATTCCAAATTTTAAAATTCAATTAATTAAAGTGTAAATCCATGATTAATTCATTAAACCAAATATTTCAAAAAACACCAATTTAATTTATTAATCATCACTTGTTCAAAACACATGTCCAACATTTATTTGAACAAAAAATCAAGTCCTTTAACATGCCATATTGCATTCGGCCAAGAGGGATTTTGGTTCGATTTGTTTTTCAATCCGATTGAATCACTAATCTAAGTCCCGTATATGTTTTAAGTCATCTAATGAACTTGTAAACAGAAAATTACAATCCAGTGCAAGGACCTCATTTTCGGTCAAAGCAACAATTTTGGGGAAAAATCATCCAATGCATTTTTCTCAAAATTGATCATGTATAACATCATATTTCATACATATAATCATACTTAAGTCATCTAATGAACTTGTGCATGAAAAAATTACAATCCAGTGGTAGGACCTCCACATTCGGCCAAAGCAACCATTTTGGGGAAAAATCATCCAATGCATTTTTCTCAAAATTGATCATGTATAATATCATATACATACATATAAGCATACTTTATCATCAAATTTCACAAGAACATGCTTCAATCAATTTTCCCCAATTAACCCTAATGTATTTCATGCTTAAACATGGCTCCATGATACCAATGTAGGTTTCTATTATTAGTCCCAAAGAAAGTATAAGCCAATGAAACACACAATTTATACATGCAAAGCTTGAAGCATGGCGGAATCATACTTACAAAGCTTGTGACGAAAACTGATGAAGAAAATCCTTGAGTCTTCAAGGTGGAAACTTTCGGCTAAGAGCATAAAGGGAGAGAAGCTTCAAGTCTTCAAGTGTTCCAAGCTCCAAGGTTGTTTCCCTATCACCTCCTTTGATCCTTCATTGTGCTAGCAATATGGAGAAATGAAAAACAATTTTTCTTTGCCTTGTTGAAGCTCACGGCGTGAGCAAGAAGAAGAAGAGGGAGAGAGGCTTTTGGTTTTCTCTTTCTGGTTTCAAAAACGTGAATGATGAGATAACATTTACCAAAAAATATTTGGTAAATATCCCTCCAAAAACGTGAAAACGTTTTGCATCCCAAAAAGCCATTAAATGGCCTTACCTACTTACATTGAGAATAATGACAATGTATCATCCAATAAAAGTGACTAGATACATCCATCAACTAGTCGTGTCAAGTGATGAGACTTCGCGATGTGATTTGTGGGTCCCACTCGTTTCAAAATACGAATGTGTCCGCAAACACTTTCGGGCTCGGTTTCGCTAATTCCGAATTAACGAATTTCCGTCGCGACGTAAATTAAATAATTATGCCTAGCGAAATTACTATTCACATCGCTAACGAATTAATTCTAAATTAATTCGTTTGCCCGAATTAAAATCCGATTTTAATTCCGCGCCGAATATAATTTCGTTTAATATATCGAATATATTATTTTATCGATTAATTCCAAATTAATCGTTCTCTCTCCTAATTAGGCATTTTATCCAAGATAAAGTTTCTCCGTAATTAATCCAAGATTAATAAAGTTCGAATCAAACATCATAGGTGAATCTTCAGGAAGCGACCCAAGAGATCTCCGGATATGTCGGCAGTAAATACGGTCGTTGGATAATTCGAACACGTACGTACCTCGTACTACGTTTTTAATGATTTACAAGACAAGGTTGGCTTATAGCAAAGCGCCATGCCTACCCAATTCTCCAGAAATATTCTTATTGGAATATTATATCTTTATCAAGCGTAGTATACCGTAGTATCGCGTACATCGATCCAGTACAGGACGATCACATGTTAGGCCTGGGGCTGGAAATGTGTCTGCCCCGTACGAAACATATATCGGATGGTGTCCAACACAAATTAATCAAAAATCAATTGGTGTCCAACACAAATTAATCAAAAATCATTTAGGATGTTGATTTAATGTCGATTGTGGGTTCGATTGGATTGAAACAAAATCGGACACAAAATCCATCCTTTGGCCGAGAGCATTAAAGCATGTAATGGGTTTTATTTTTGATTAATTTGTGTTGGACACCAATTGATGAAAATGACCATGATTAATTATGTAAATTCATGTTTTAGAAATGTTGATTTGGGTAATTGATCATGTAATACACTTTGGTAATTAAATTGGGAAAATTGGATTTTTTGAATTTAATTATTTGGGCCTATTTTTGATATTGGGCTTCTAATGTTGTAATTGGGCCTATTGGGCTTGATTTTATCAAGTTGGGTTTAGGCCAAGTGGATTGGATCCAATTGGGCCCAAAACCTTAACAATAAAGCCCAAATGCGACTAATGAACCTTTAAAGTTTAATTGGACCTAATGGGCCAAGATTGATTTATGGGCTATGGGGTAAATCCCGGATTGGACTTGGTTATCGGTTTGACCCGAGTTGACCAAAAGTCCACGCCTTAAGAAATCAATTAAAAGCCCATTGGACTTTAATTGAATTGACGTTGGACGTTAATCGGTCTTTGAGACGCGTTACGATTAAATTTGGAATTTAAATCGTAAAAGGTTTATTAAATAAAAGTGTAATATTTAATTTGGAATTGAATAGTGAATTAGTATTAAATACATGTTAAATTAGATTAAATGATGTAGTTTAATTAATTCATGAATTCATACTTTAAGTACTTATTCGCAAAAACGGTTTGACTCGAAAAAAATCAAATCGTTGTTTGAACATTGGATGATCACTTAATTATCAGATTATAATTTGATTAGATTGATTGATAGCATGCTTTGTGTGAATACGTGGTTGATGAATGAATAATGTATATCGGATGGATATTAGTCGGGTGGGGCAATTTAGAAATTGTTGTAATAAATTCGATTTATTAAATTGGACCTGCGTGTCCAGCCTTATCACCTTCATTCTCTTTGTATTCTCTTCTCACCTATTCCCCTCTATGTATATGAGGTTTCTTTAGAAGTGTAGTGTAACAGGTAGAAGTAATACAAGTGCTAGCTTGAGTGAGAAAGGGAGAGATTTGATCTAGGATCAATGTGTAAGTATCCATCCGCATATCATTATTATTTATTTTCATACTCGCTTTATTATGTATTTAGAATGCATGTTTAAGGGTGTATGATGATGAGACCTTAACAAAGATAATTAAATTGGTAGCCAATTTGCACGCGAAAAACCCTCGTTAAATATCAAGCGTTTATTTTCCTTCCATTGAGTGATTCTTGCTCAAGATCCGAGATTGGCAGGGGTTGTTGGCTAAAGTCAATCCCTTATCAGTCGAAGATGTGTTTTAATCACGAGGCTTTGTTCCATATCGGTGTCGTGTCCAAGTTGTGGTTTGTTGGCCAAAGTCAAGACCACTTCTTGTCCATTGACATTGATTACGAAGCTTCCATGTCAATGGGTCCGCGCTTGACTGGGATCACTAGGTTTGTTGTGCCAAAGCCAAGGCCTAGTTGATTCAGAGGAAAAAGGTTAGGGTATATATTCGATATATAGGCATATATTAGATATATGTTTGGGACTTGGATGTCCACCTACTGGATCTAGGAGTTGGATGAGATCCAATTGATCTTCGAGATCTACCTAGTTAATTATCATACAATTTGTTGGCCAAAGTCAAGATTGTGTGATATTTAACGGGATCCTAGCCCACTACGAAACACGGTTTCCCGATTACTCGACATAGGGTTAGAGGCTCGACGAAAAATAGTGGGAGGCAAGTATTGAATTTGCAACATTCGTTCGAATACTCGCTAAACGCGCTCATCTATATTTTACTCGTCATATTAATCAAAAGTATTAGTTGGACTAATATTTTATGTTGTTTTAAATATATATATAATTGGACTATATACAAACTTGTTCAAATTATAGTTGATTTTATAATTGGATTATAGTAATCAATATAATTGAATTAAAATTATAGTTGATTAAATAATTGGATTATTGTAATCATTATAATGAATAGTACCTTATTAAATTGATTAAATAGTTGGACTATTGAAATCAAGAAAGAATTGAAAAGTTGAATATTTAAAATATATAATCCTTGGATTAAATGTTTTAAATGATTTAATTTTCATTGGGAATTAATAATAGGTTACTTTATTGGATAAAATAACTTGTTATATCTAAGCCATAATTAAGCAAAAAGTAGAGCATAAAATCTTTGGAAGATTATGTGATGATGACTTTAGTGCTTAATTTAATATACTTGACAATAAGTCTATTTTAAAGTATTAAGTTGCAATTAATAATTCCTGGAGAATTAATTGACTATTCTAGTGGAGAAAAGTCAAAGTTTGCAATTGGGCATGTTGCACAAGGTGCACATCATTTCGATATTCTAAAACCCAAGGCTTGGCCAAAGGTTTGTGAAATATTGAAAAATAATTGACATATCCCAAAGTGACTACCATTTGGATATGGAAGACACGAAGGAATTAAAGAAAGGGCGAGGCTCTGACTTTAAAATATTTGTCAAAGTTATGTTCACTACTAGTATTGAAATTGGATTTTAAATACTTAGTGTGGTACATAAAATATATGTATTGATGTTCAGAATCCGCTATGAGCTGGATACTGACTTCAAGCCGAGATTTCTCTGCAAATCGGAAACGGGACGAAAGTCGCTGTTTCGACAGTAGATACCTAAGTTTAGGAACTACCCTTTGGGTATGTACTTAAATTAGGAATTGTTATAATGTAACTAGTTTGACTAGAGACATTATCTATATATCAGTGTTTAATCCGTTGCGGATAAACCTTTATATTCTAGAACACTAAAGTGTTTTATTATATAAAGATGATACTGAGATAAACACATTAGATGTGAATAACAGAATTTATATTTTGAATATAATAAAATCTCAAACATATAAAAATGACAAATAAATAGCTCAAATTGATTTGATCAATAGAGACTTATTTGTGGCATTGTTGTCTAGGACACAATTAAATGAGACTCGTATGTCCACACTTTTGAAGAGTGGGTACTAGGACTGATTTGACTATTCAAATAAGGTCTGCGAATCTAGTTTATTAGGTAAAGTACCTAAAATACTATTTACTTGGTTATAGTATAAGGGCCACCGATCTGTTAGCCCTATTCATGGTGAAGTTAGTGGGCCCATATCTAGCTAGACTAAATGTGAACATGAATATTTCGTGACCTTAACGGATGTGGCATCACGTTATGGTTATGTGTTTCTTTTGAAGAACACAAATCAGAAACTTTAAAGTTTCGACACGAAGTAAATAAACAGATCGGGTATAGTATTATTCCGCCACGGTAAGACCGTAATGGAAAATACTTAAGCAGTAAGTTTCATACGTACATGAAAAAGTACGGTATTCTTTCATATGAGGACTCCTCCTGAGACACGTCAGTTAGACGGTGTGTCCGAACTAAAAACCGAATTTTTGTTGGACATGATAAGGTTTATCACGAGTCGCTCTGAGCTACTGTTTCCTTCAATAGGATATGTATTAACAGTGCAAAACTTATTTAGAATAAGGTTCCATATAAATCTGTTTGACAGATGTCATGTAGGATATGAACAGGGAAGAAACGAGGTTTCTCATTCCTGATAATTTGGGTATGCCAGGCATAACGTTTGGATGATACCAAACTAAGGACCCAAATTGGATAAGTGCCAATATAGGTTATCCTAAGGGAAACCATAAGTATAGTACTTATAAATCTCACATGAGAACAATGTGATTGTTGCTCACCATGCATTTTTCCTGAGAGGAATACCAATATGCAGTGGTCAGTGGGAGTATAGTAATACTCGATGAAAATCGGAGTAATACTGTTCAAGGCACGAAGTCCTTAATGGAACACAAATAGTTCATCTATACCATTAATCTTCAAATACATAAGAAACTAGTAGATCGGATAGAGTCAGAAAACAACCTAGGGTATGGGTTTCTGATCTAACCTCATAAAGATGTCAATCTTATGAAGGTATATCCACCGACTACGTTTTGAGAAAGTGATACGAGGTATCGACTCCCTAATATGGCAAAGTTCCATGAGTCCGAAATGGATTCCATGTATAACAACTTTTGGATACTAGTTGTTGTACCACAAGGCATTGTGCCTATTGGTACATTAACGTCTTCAAGAAGACATACATGGAAGGCAACATACACAACGGTACCAAAGCAGGCTTTTGACGGAAAGGTATCGTTATCAACATTGTGTTAATAACGATTCAACCTTTTACTTGTTGCCATGGTAAATCCATTTTGAAGATGCTTGTTGATAACTGCGTATTTCATATATGAAATGTGTCAGTTATAGATCAAAATCGCTTTCCTGAAAAGGAAAGAAACCTTTGGAGGATGTTTACAACATCCTGACGATTTTGTATAACCGACAAACAATGTTTGCGGGTTATTCGATCCATGTTGGATTAATGCAAGCATAAGGTTCTTGAAACTGTCGTTTTGAAATAATCATAATGGTTTATGATTTGACTCAAAACGAAATAATTCTTGTGTATATAAGGAGGTTAGTGGGAGAGCGCACTGACAGTAAATTCCCATATAGCAATTGATGAAAGCTTGGCTTTCAATAGAAATTCTCCGTAGAATTCTGGGGAGTAACAACCTTTATTCAAGGAATAAAGATCTACTGGGATAGATTTGGAGTTGTTAACACTCTCTGGGAAATTGTACATTTAAAATGTACTTGTATTGGTGTCTCATACGCTTCGAGCATATGGAGTCACGATAAGGTCAATCCTAGTTATAGTCACTGGATTGAAGTTAAGAACATCTGTTAGTATCTCATAGAACTAAAGATGCTATCTTAAACTATGGAGAAGGAGAACTTGAAGTGACTGGGATCACTGCTGCAAGTTTCCAAACGATTAAATAATACGGTACTATTAAGTTTGAACACTGGGATAGTGAGCTGGAAATATTCCGAGCAAGATAACTGTTGCCGAATAAACAACTAATGCGGATATTGCTGCAGTTGAGGCAGCAATAGAAGCCATTTGGATCGAAAATAAATCTAATTAGATTATATATAGTTCTGTTAGCAGCTGAGCTAGGCGTCAGCACAGGCTAAGGAATTGAAGGTCTCATCGACGATCCAGATATATACTTCTATATTCATCTGATTCGTTCGGATCATACATCGTGGCGGATGTGATGATCGTGTAAATCGCGTCAGACGATAATCAAGCAAATCCGCTGACGAAAACCTTTTCTCAGCAATGTGAGCGAACCGTACATAGTTCGGGTGTGGGACACTTGAGTGACTGGCTATGTGCCAAGTGGGAGATTGTTGGACAAAATGACCCATAGCGTCACTATTTGCACAGATCATTGTGTTGTTGTAGCAAATTAACTATGTGACAAGGAAATTGCACTCTCATCATTTGTGATTAGATCACCATAGATATATAAATGAAGAGAGGTCCCTGTGATTAGTTCCTGGACTGAGAATGATATGAGACAGTATCAGTCCCCGAAGGATTAATCATTAAATATCCCTAGCCGGAGTATTATCGAGACTGGACATCGATAATGTGGAATACGCTAGTATTGCACTTGTGTGCGTTGTGAGGGCACAACGGCATAGTTCTCATATATATAAGTATCGGATACTTATGCAAGTGCGATAGGAGGTCGTGTTTCACCGATGGTACGGGAAACAGCAACGCTCTGGATAGACCCCTTGGAATCCCATTGGTATTATGACTATGTGTCTCTGGGAGGCCGAATTCAAGGTAGGTGTGTATAGTCTTTGTAGGTTTCTATTATTAGTCCCAAAGAAAGTATAAGCCAATGAAACACACGATTTATACATGCAAAGCTTGAAGCATGGCGGAATCATACTTACAAAGCTTGTGACGAAAAATGATGAAGAAAATCCTTGAGTCTTCAAGGTGGAAACTTTCGGCCAAGAGCATAAAGGGAGAGAAGCTTCAAGTCTTCAAGTGTTCCAAGCTCCAAGGTTGTTTCCCTATCACCTCCTTTGATCCTTCATTGTGCTAGCAAAATGGAGAAATGAAAAACAATTTTTCTTTGCCTTGTTGAAGCTCACGGCGTGAGCAAGAAGAAGAAGAGGGAGAGAGCCCTTTTGTTTTCTCTTTCTGGTTTCAAAAACGTGAATGATGAGAAACATTTACCAAAAAATTTTGGTAAATACCCTCCAAAAACGTGAAAACGTTTTGCCTCCAAAAAGCCATTAAATGGCCTCACCTACTTACATTGAGAATAGTGACAATGTATCATCCAATAAATGTGACTAGATACATCCATCAACTAGTCGTGTCAAGTGATGAGACTTCGCGATGTGATTTCGGGTCCCATTCGTTTCAAAATACGAATGTGTCCGCAAACACTTTCGGGCTCGGTTTCGCTAATTCCGAATTAACGAATTTCCGTCGCGACGTAAATTAAATAATTATGCCTAGCGAAATTACTATTCACATCGCTAACGAATTAATTCTAAATTAATTCGTTTGCCCGAATTAAAATCCGATTTTATTTCCGCGCCGAAATCTAATTTCGTTTAATATATCGAATATATTATTTTATCGATTAATTCCAAATTAATCGTTCTCTCTCCTAATTAGGCATTTTATCCAAGATAAAGTTTCTCCGTAATTAATACAAGATTATTAAAGTTCGAATCAAACATCATAGGTGAATCTTCAGGAAGCGACCCAAGAGATCTCCGGATATGTCGGCAGTAAATACGGTCGTTGGATAATCCGAACACGTACGTACCTCGTACTACGTTTTTACCGATTTACAAGACAAGGTTGGCTTCTAGCAAAGCGCCATGCCTACCCAATTCTCCAGAAATATTCTTATTGGAATATTATATCTTTATCAAGCGTAGTATACCGTAGTATCGCGTACATCGATCCAGTACAGGACGATCACATGTTAGGCCTGGGGATGGAAATGTGTCTGCCCCGTACGAAACATATATCGGACAAAACAACTAGTCTCCTTAAATCGGACAATCCTGACCTGGTCATATTGTCCCGACGGTTGCAACTTTTATAGAGTACTAGTTCTGTATCCTGCGTGATCATCATCTCCATATGTCTGAAGTGATACTTCCATCTTGACATCACATCCAGTACACTACGATTCTCGATAAACCCAGAAGAGGCGTACACAGAACAGGTTAAAGCCCCGAACCACCAAAACCAAAGTTTACTGATTGTCGCAAGTACTAGCGATGCAAGTCTCAGGTTAAGACCATATACACCTACCCTGATGCGGCCTCCCATAGACACGCATACATACTGCCAATGGGATTCGTGGGGTCTATCCAGAGCGAAGCTGTTTTCCGTACCATCGGTAAAACACAACCTCCTATCGCACTTGTATAAGTATCCAATACTTAAATATATGAGAACTATGCCGTTGTGCCATCACAACTCGCACAAGTGCAATACTAGTCTATTCCACATTATCGATGTCCGATCTCGATAATACTCCGACTAGGGATATTTATGATTAAACCTTTTAATATTGATACTGTCTCATATCATCTCAATAAGGAACAAATCATATGGACTTTTGCCATTAATATATCAAAGTAAATAATTTACAAAACGGCAAAAGGCAATTTCATTATCACATAGTTAATTTTGTACAATAATACAATATCATTTACAAAACAGTGACGCTATGGGTCATAATGTCTAACAGTCTTAACCTGAGACTTACATCGCTAATACTTACGATAATCGATAGACTTTAGTCTTGGTGGTACAGGGCTTTAACCGGTTCTGCGTATACACCACTTCTGGGTTTATCAGAGAGTCGTAGTGTATTGGGTGTGATGTCAAGACGGAAATATCACTTCAGTCATAGTGGGGATGATGTCACGCAGGATACGGTACTAGTGCTCTTGAGTGATGCGCATCTAATCGGGTTATTGTGACCAGGTCATGAATATCTGATTATAGAGACTATGTTACCAGACATCCGATATGTGTTTCGGACGAGGCAGACACTTATCCAGCCCCAGCCCTAGCACGTGACTATCCGATACTGGGCCGATATACACAATACTTGGTATACTACGCTTGATAAAGATCCTTGTATATTTCATATGGATATGTCCGGAGAATTGGGTAGACTTGGTGCTTTGCTAGGAGTCGACCTTGTCTCGTAAATCGGTAGAACGTGACGTACTTGGTACGTACGTGATTCGGATACTCCGACGACCGTATTTACTGCCAACTTATCCGGGGATCTCATGGGTCGCTTCCCGATAATCCACCGATGACGCATAACTCGCACTCTTAAATAATCTGGGATTATATAGAAGAAAGAGAAAATTAATCTAGGATTAATTACGAAGATATTTTATCTAGGATAAAATATCGTCTAGAGAGAGAGATAAAGATTAATTTGGAATTAATCGGTAAATTAATATATTCGATATTAAATGAATGAAATTAGATTTCGACGCGGAATTAAAATTAGATTTTAATTCGGGCGAACGAATTAATTTAGAATTAATTCGTTAGCGACATGAATAGTGAATTCGCTAGGCGTAATCATTTAATTACGACGCAACGGAAAATTCGCTAATTGAGAATTAGCGAACCCGAGCCCGAGTGTGATTGCGAGCGCATTCGTATTTCGAATTCGAGTGCGGCATCGCAAGTCGCATCAAGCGTCAAATCATTAGTCGCATCAAACGTCAAATCACTTGTCACTTTGAGTGATGTGACTTGACAACATGTCACTTTAATAAAGGTGATATGAATAGTGATGGACTAGATGTGTAATTGATGTGCATAGTGTTTACCTTTTTTGTTTGACTTTTGAAATTCAAAATTAAAGGTAAATGCAAGTGAAATTAAAGTGAATTTCACACAAGTATATATAAGATATATTTGAAATGCATTTCATTAATAACTAATAACAATTTCATCTCTCATTTTCTTTCTCCATCTCTCACGCCCAAGACTGTTTTCTTCACTGGTTTTGAACCAGAAATGGTGTGAATAAAGGGAGGCCAAGAGTGGATTTTCATGGTGAAAATCCAGTGCTAGCACACCTACGAGTCTTGCGAAGGTGGTAGGGAGGTTCACCCATGAGCCGGGATCCGTCCGACAAGGCTTGGAGCTCCGTTTCGTCACTCAAAATTCTGATTTTTGAGAGCAGTGGACTGCTGCAGTGGCGCCACCAAAACAGTGAGCAAAGTGGCTTCATTCGTCTCCAAATCTACTCACCGATCGATGTGAGTATTCCGCTATCTCCGTTGGTGTGTTCACACATTCTTTTCATGTGTCTTGTTTGATCTTGGGACCTAGATAATAACCAACAGATGTACCACAAGCATTGTGCCTACTGGTACTATATAGTCTTAAAGGAAGACATAAATGGAAGGCAAACATACCAACGTTCTAAGATTCAACCTTTTAACTGTTGCCATGGAAAATCCATTTGGATGATGCTTGCTAAAGCTGCATGTTTCATTTGTGAAATATATCAGCTTAACGGGAAAATCATTTTCCTGAAAAGGAAACCTTTTGGTGGATGTTGACAACATCCTGACGGTTTTGTCATACTGAAACTAGCAAACAAGATTTGCGGGTTGATCGATCCTGTTTGTTGATTGAAGCAGACATAGGTTCTGGAATTATCGTTTTGATATAATCATAATGGAGTATGATTTCATTCAAAATGAAAATGATTCTTGTGTATATAAGAGGGTTAGTGGGAGCGCACTGACAGTGGCTGTCCTATAAATAATGATAACATACGTCATTTCTTGGAAATGATATTCCCATATTACAATCGGCGAAAGCTTGGCTTTTGAGAAAACTCTCCGAGAACTTGTACATTGAAAAATATACGTGACTTGGGCTCATACGCTTTGAGCATATGGATTCACAATCAGTCCAATCCAAGTGATGGTCACTGGATTGATGTAAGAACATTCGTTAGTATCTTAGAGATCTAAAGATGTGTCTTAAACTATGGAGAAGGAGAACTTGAAGTGACTGGGACCACTGTAGCAAGTTTCCTAATCAATAAAACGACTGTAAGTCGCAAACGGTACTATACAGTTTGAATAACAGAACAGTGAGCTGGAAATCTTCCAAGCAAGATACTATTACAGAATAAACAAACAAATGCGGGTTATTGCTGCAGCTGAGGCAGCAATAGAAGCCATTGGGTCGATATAAATCTAATTAGATTAGATATATAATTCTGTTAGCAGCTGAGCAAGCGTCAGTACAGGCTAAAGAATTAATGGTCTCATCAACGATCCAGATACAAACTTCGATATTCATCTGATTCGTTCGGATCATACATCGTGGCGATGTGATGATCGAATAAATCGCATCAGATAATAATCATGCAAATCCACAGACGAAAGCCATTTCTCAGCAATTTGAGCCAACTGTACATAGTTCGGGTGTAAGACACTCGAGTGACTGGCTATAGGCCAAGTGGGAGATTGTTGGACAATTATGACCCATAGCGTTACTATTTGTACATATCATTGTGTTGTTGTACAAATTAACTATGTGACAAAGGAGATTGCACTCTTATCATTTGTGATTAGATCACCAAGATATATAAATGATAAGAGGTCCCTATGATTTGTTCCTGGATTGAGAATGATATGAGACAGTATCAGTCCACGAAGGATAAATTATTAAACATCCATAGTCAAAGCATTATCGAGATTAGACATCGATGAATGAGTAAAAGACTAGTATTACACTTGTGCGCGTTGTGAGGGCACAACAGCATAGTTCTCATATATTTGGGTATATGATACTCATGCAAGTGTAATAGGAGGTTGTGTTTTACCGATGGTATGGAAACAGCTTCGTTCTGGATAGACCCCCTCGGATATCCATTGGTAGTATGACTATGTCTCTATGGAAATCCGAAATCATGGTAGGTGTATTTGGTATTAACCTGAGACTTGCACCGCTAATTCTTGCGACAATCAATATACTTTGGTTGCGGTCGTCCAGGGCTTTAACAGGTTCTTTGTACGCCAATGCTGGGTATATTGAGAATCGTAGTGTGTTGGGTGTGATGTCAAGACGGAAGTGTCACTCCAGTCATATGGAGTTGATGATCGCGCAGGGATACAGTTGGTTCTCTAAAAAGGTTGCAACCGTCAGGATAATATGACATGGTCATGATTATCCGATATTAAAGAGACCAGTTGCTCGTAATCTGATATATACTTCGTACGGGGCAGACACTGTACCAGCCCCAGGCCTTGCATGTGATCATCCGATACTGGATAGAAATACGCAGTACTTCGTATACTACGCCTGATATAGATCCTTTATTCCTATAAGGATATTTCTGGAGAATTGGGTAGGCATGGTGTTTTGCTAGAAGCCAACTTTGTCTTGTAAATCGGTGCAAATGTAGTACGAGGTACTTACGTGTTTGGATAGTCCGACGACCGAATTTACTGCCAACATATCCAGGGATCTCATGGGTCGCTTCCCGAAGATTCACCGATGACGTATGACTTGCACTTTTAATTAATCTGGGATTAGATGAGATGAGAGAGAAAATTAATCTGGGATTAATTGCGGAGATATTTAATCTGGGATAAAATATCATTTAAAGAGAGAAACGATTAATTTAGAATTAATCAACAAATTAATATATTAGATATATTATACGAAATTGGATTTCGACGCGGAATTAAAATTAGATTTTAATTTGGGCGAACGAATTAATTAGAATTAATTCGTTAGCGACGTGAATAGTGACTTCGCTAGGCGTAATCATTTAATTGCGTCACAACCAAAAATTCGTTAATTTGGAATTAGCGAACCCGAGCCCGAGATTATTTGCGAGAGCATTCGTATTTCGAATTCGAGTGCGGCACGCAAGTCAAATCAAGCTTCAAATCTCTAGTCACATCTAGCGTCACATCAAGCGTCAAATCATGTCACTTTGAGTGATGTGACCATTGATTGATTGATTGATGTGATTTGATGAGAGTTGATAGAAAGCATTTAATGCTTTTGGAGCCAAACTTTGTAAGTTGACTTTTAGAAAGCTTTTACACAATTTTCTGTATATGTTTATTATTTGATTTTGGAAATTAAATAAGCTAATATACACAACTTCCTTCTCTCTCTCTCTTAACTCACGAATTGGGAGCCAATTCTTCTCTCTCTTTCTCGCCCAACAAGGGCTTTTCTTGTTCTATTTTTCTGCAAAAATCGTGGGTAAAAAGGGAAGCAAGTGTGATTTTGTTGCAAACTCAAGAGTGCTAGCACACTCAGGGATCATGCGAAGGTGATAGGGAAGTCCACCCATGAGCCGGGAATCGTTTGACGAAGCTTGGAGCTCAAATTCTTGGTGATCAAAACTGAAAATGGAGGACATCTTCACTGCCACTGCCGAATGTACCAGTGGACAGAAAACAAATTTTTGTTCGTCAAAGCGTTGCTCAACCGATCGATGTGAGTATTCTGCAACTCCCTCGTTGTATTCACTTATGTTTCATGCTTGTTTATTGATCCTTGGGACCTTAGTAAACTCCAAAATAGTACTTATACAGCTCACAAGAGAAAAATTTAATTGTTACTCGCCATGCAGTTTTCCTAAGAGGAATACTTGTATCCAGTGGTAAGTGGGAGGAAAGTAAAACTCGATGAAATCGGAGTAATATTGTTCAAGGCACCGATTCCTTAACAGAAAACAAACAGTTCATCAGGGATGAAACTGTACCACAATCTTCGAATACACAAGAACCACGTAAGTCGGAGAGAGTCAGAAAAAAACCTGGGAGGTATGGGTTTTTGATCTCACCTCGTAAAGATGACAATCTCATTGAGGAACACACACCGACTACGTATGAGGAAGTGATACAAGGTATCGACTCCCTATTATGGAAAGTACCATGATGTCCGAAATGGATTCCATGTATACCAACCAAGTTTAGAAACTGGTGTTGGAAATTCTAATCCATGTCCCAAGATCAAAAGAGCAAACAAAACATATAAATGAATGAAAAATATTGAAGTATGGCGGAATCATACTCACAAAGATCGGAATGCGGATGCATTGATGAAACAAAAATTTCTCCT
>SKCR01026852.1:0-19432 GCA_019454045.1 Zanthoxylum bungeanum | reverse complement strand
GTTATGCAATGCATTTTCACTTACCTGGATCGCCAGCTGCCACTTGACTTCCATGTGTTGAGTTGAGTTGATTTGGTGGTGAGGTACTGCGACCCCTGGTTCATTCCCGAACCGTGCTCCATTTTTAGAGTGCCATTTTCGGCATCTTTTGTGTGTGTTCCATTTTGGAGCACCATTTCCGGCATTTGCTGTGTGTGTTCCATTTTGGAACGCCATTTTCGGCCTTTGCTGTGGGTGCTCCATTTTTGGAGTGCCATTTTCGGCGTTTGCTGTGTGTGCTCCATTTTGGAGCGCCATTTTCGGCATCTGTTGTGAGTGTTCCATTTTGGAGTGCCATTTTCGGCGTCTGCTATGTGTGCTCCATTTTGGGGCACCATTTTCGGCATCTGTTGTGCTAGCGGTCCATTTCCGAACCGTGCTGTACGAGAATGTGGCTCATTTTTGAACCGTTATTTGATGAGATGGTCTTTGCCGCTACAAACCTGCGAACACAAAACAAACATTGCATGTATGTGATATGTATGCATGTATGCATGTATATGTATCATATTCCGATGGGTTAGGCCTTCCTTGGTCCATTTCCGAACCGTGCTCCATTTTCAGAGTTCCATTTTCAGCGAGATGAGATGATGGTCCATTTCGAACCGTGCTCCATTTTCGAAGTGCCCTTTTCAGCGAGATGCGATAATGGTCCATTTTCAAATCGTGCTCCATTTTCGGAGTGCCATTTTCGGCGAGATCTGATAATGGTCCATTTCCGAACCGTTGCTCCATTTTTAGAGTGCCATTTCCGGCAAGTGATGAGATGATGGTCCATTTCCGAACTGTTGCTGATAATGATGTGGGCCTCGCCCCCCAAAGTACTATACCCGGCAGAACTAATACTGAACCAATGTGGGTCTCGCCCCCAGAATGCCATACCCGGCAGAACCGATACTGATTCTGATGTGGGCCTCGGCCCTGGGACTCATCCCCAAAATTGAAACTGATGTGGGCCTCAGCCCCTAAACTGATACTGATACTAATGTGGGCCTCGCCCCCAAGCTGATATTGATGTGGGCCACGGCCCTAAACTGATATTGATGTGGGCCTCGGCCCTAAACTGATATTGATGTGGGCCTCGGCCCTAAACTGATACTGTTGTGGGCCTCGGCCCTAAACTGATATTGATGTGGGCCTCAGCCCTAAACTGATATTGATGTGGGCCTCGGCCCTGGGACTCATCCTCAAACTGTAACTGATGTGGGCCTCGGCCCTGTGACTCATCCCCAAACTGATGCTGATATGGGCTTAAGCCTCCAAACTGATGCTGATGATGTGGGCCTCGCCCCCAAGCTGATACTGATTCATTTCTGAAACTGACTGTACTTTTGTTGCTTCCGAAGATTCCCCGTGTTCTAAACATCACTGAATTTCATAGTACCAGGGTTGAATGCTTTTCTCAAATATACTCATGTTGCAGGTTGGAGGGAGAGACTCGGGCATGTAAACGAAATGAACGTCTTTATTATCATTTAAGAAATGGTTCGAACAGGTAGACCAAGTCAATGTCTATATTAAAAATGCAGGATCAAATAAACTAGGAGGAACAACTTCATCATTCGCAATATTGCCTTATTTCTTGACCTACGGTTCTTCACTATCATCCCCTATCTCCATGTAAGAAGCTTGGTGGTTAAGGGTTTGGAGGAAAAAAGTTTCGAGCAATCCAGAGTTGATCATGTAGGTGGGTGATGGAACGGAGTGGTAATTTGGTAAGGGGTTCCAATATGTGTTGGGTTGTTCTTTCTCTGGGCCAGGTATTTTGTGAGCATCGATGAGGTTTTGGATTTCATGCCTAAGGCGGGTGCAGTTGTCAGTTTCGTGGCCTCTCCTCTGATGGAAGTGACAATACAGGCTTAGGTCAAGGTTGGGTGGTATAGGATCTGGAAGTGGTTTAGGCTCTAAGGGTTTTAGGAGTCCTTGTCCCTTCAACTTCTCAAGCACCTTAGATAACGGCTTCCCCAGGTTCGAGAAATGCCGGTTCTTGATGGCAGCAACCTCGGCAGTAGCGGGTTTAGTCTCAGAATGCCCCCCAAAATTTCTTCTATTCTGGCCATAAAACTTTCTGTTTTTAGCCTCTTCTTCCTCAATATCCATGACAGTCTCTCTCAACTGTCGGAAATCAGTAATCATGGAGGTCATCCTCCTTAGCTTACCATAAATGGAGGGCTTAGTACCCTTGATGATCATTTTGATCTGGTCTTTCTCAGAGGGCCGAGTCTGCATTTTCAGAAGCTGGCTTCTCCAGCGGTCTACATACTCCTTGAAGCTTTCTTCTGGCTTCTGCTTAGTGTTCTCCAAATCACGGAGTGACAAGTCAATCTCTAAGTCTGTAACATACTGCTTCAGAAAAGCATCAGCTAGTTCCCTCCAATCTTCTTTAACCTTCTTCTCAAGGCTATGATACCTAACCACAGGTGCCCCCTCGAGTGACATCCCAAACATCTTTTGGACTTGGCGTTTTGATAGGCCCATTGAACTCATGACTGAGACATATTGCTGCAGATGGACCCTCGGGTCTCCATTCCCATTAAACTTGGCCATGTCGGGCATTTTAAACTGAGCTGCCAGCTGTTCTCCGAAGGTCATTGCCTCATAATCTAATAACTCTTCATGTTTACCCCTCATTTTGCGGGTAACTATTTCAACTTGATACCGAAGCTTCTGAAATTCTGCCTGAGACCCAATCACTCTGTCTGTTGCAAACTCTGCCATGTCATCATCAAAATTGGGGATATCATCCCCCAACCCGCTCGGAGGCTCCTCACGCCTCATAGTCTCAGAATTTCCCCCAACACGGGGCACATCCATATTTGTTATGGCAGTAGTCAAGGCTTGCAACTGTTCAGTGACCTTGGCGAGACCGTTTTCCAACTGATCCATACGGGATACCTCAATATCTGATTCACTCATGTCTGTTCCCAGTATTTTGGTGAGTCTTCCCTTTTCCCTAACCCAAGGGGAATCTATGATGGCTTTCAGAACACAATGGTTAACATGATGTATGTATGCATGGGGTGCATGTAACATATATAACATACTAAATCAACTAAAATTTTCAAACAAATCGGCCTGTTATCATTTTAGAAGCTTCTGGGCTAACTGTCATAGGAGTGAACTCGTCCCAGTTTAAATGGCCCAACAAGTTCACATCTCATGGCAAGGAGCCCAACTAAATCCAAATGGTAATGTTCCGAACACAAGCACAAAGTAAGATAATGCAAACATAAAATAATGATTTCTATAGAATGGCCTATCAACATTTCAGAAGCTTTTGGCCTAATGGTCATAAGGTACGAACTCGCCCCAGTTTAAATGGCCCAGCAAGTTCGCATTTCTGACAATAGTCCAACTGCATCCAAATGGCGATGTTCCTAAACACAAGCATAAAAGAAAGATAATGCAAACATAAAACAATAATTTCTACAGAATGGCCCATCAACATTTCAGAAGCTTTGGGCCCAATGGTCATAAGGTACGAACTCGCCCCGGTTTAAATGGCCCAGCAAGTCCGTATTTCTGACCACAAGCACATACTCCAGGAAATAATTTTTACTTTAACCATACAACCCCGGTCTATGGGTGGGTTCGCAAGAGTATAGACAAAGGCTCTCATCGGCAAAGGATGGCCCACAACTAGGTCTCTTCAATCAAGGGTTCGAGCAACCAAGTGAGCGCATTATTTTTTATACACTAAGGTACGTGCCAATGAGCTATGGTGTGTGACTGACTGTCAAATGGATTTCCCGTTGTAGATTCCCTAGAGGGAAGGTGGAGCGAGGCTCACTTAAATACCCAAGCCTCTTAGGTTCTTATCGCTTGGTGTCAGGAATAAACAACGAGTCCTCCAAATTAGTCCATCACAATAGGCTACGAGTAGATGGCCATATAGGTGCCTTCACAGCTTTTCCTTCTAGAAAGGTAGTGAATGAAGGAAGGCACCAAACCATTACCTAGCCTTAAAATGCCTTTGATTAAACCCTCATTTTATCCACTATAGACACGGTCAATTAAAACATAATCCAAACATTACAAGACAATATTTCGGGGCTGATTCTCTATCCCCAGTGGAGTCGCCAGACTGTGGGACACAGGAACTGGACGACGCATGTTGTCCCTGTTGGATAATATGACCCATAGCGTCACTATTTGTACAGATCACGGTGTTTTTGTACAAATTAACTATGTGACAAGGAAATTGCACTCTCATCATTTGTGATTAGATCATCATATATGTATAAATGAAGAGAGGTCTATATGATTAGTTCCTGGATTGAGATGATATGAGACAGTATCAGTCCATGAAGGATTAATCATTAAATATCCTAGCCGGAGTATTATCGAGACAGGACATCGATAATGCGGAATAGGCTAGTATTGCACTTGTGCGCGTTGTGAGGGCACAACGGCATAGTTCTCATATATTTAAGTATTGGATACTTATGCAAGTGCGATAGGAGGTTGTGTTTCACCGATGGTACAGGAAACAGCTTCGCTCTGGATAGACCCCTCGGAATCCCATTGGTATTATGACTATGTGTCTATGGGAGGCCGAAATCAAGGTAGTGTGTATGGTCTTAACCTGAGACTTACATCGCTAATACTTACGATAATCGATAGACTTTGGTCTTGGTGGTACAGGGCTTTAACCGTTCTGCGTACACCGCTTCCGGGTTTATCAGAGAGTCGTAGTGTATTGATGTGATGTCAAGACGGAAGTATCACTTCAGTCATATATTGTTGAGCTATTGGTTGCATAAAACGAATTAGGGTTCTTGAGCTAAATTTGGGGCTTTTTGATTTAAGCATGATTTTGACAAATTGTTTGTTTAAGAATGCTTGTATATGATTTAATTAGAGTTATATGTAATCAATTTGATGAAATTAATTGGATTGATTTTCCCCATTTCTTAATGTTGGCCAAAACTTTAATTTGGGTAAACTCAATTTGAGCATCAAATGATTAAATTGTTTAGTATAGTATGCTTGAATGAGGTTGAATTGATGTGTGCATAATCAATTTCATGAAATTTGGTTGGATCCATTTTTCCCAAATTTTGGGCATGACAAATTTGGGTAAACTTGATTTGAGCATGTTTAATGAAATTGGATGATTTAGAATGCTTGAATGTTGTTTAATTGATGATTGATTAGATCAATTTGATGAAAAGTGTTTGAACCATTTTCCCCAATTTGCTTGTGATGGCCGAATTTGGCAAGTGCCCTAATGTCTTGGTTTTTGATTTTTGTTCATTGGATGACTTAGAAATCATTTGGGGATGTTGAATTTATGTTTGATTGGGTTCAATTGGATTGAATTTGATTTGGGCATTTTTTCCCCTTATGGCCGAGACTTTAGCATGTATTAATTGGGTTTGATTTTGATCAAATTATGTTGGATATGATTAATTGATGATAAGCATGATTAATTGGAAAAATTTAGTGTTTTGGAAACTTTGATTTGGGTAATTAATAATGCTATACACTTTAGGTAATTTAATTGGAAAATTTGGAATTTTTGAAATTAATTATTGGGCTTAAAATTGGATTTGGGCCTTTTTAAGTGTTTATTGGGTTTATTGGACTTTGTTGTACAAAGTTGGTTTAGGCCAAAATTGGTTGGATCCAATTAGGCCCAAAACCGCTTCCAAAAGCCCAAATGCGACTAATGAACCTTTAACGTTTAATGGGCCTAATGGGCCTAAATAATTTATGGGCTTATGGGGTAACTCCCGGATTGGACTTTGGTTGCGGGTTTGACCCGAGTTGACCAAAAGTCCACGCCTCAAGAAATTAATTAAAAGCCCATTGACTTTAATTAAATTAATATTGGATATTAATCGGGCTTTGAGACCCGTAACGATTAAATTTGAATTTAAGTCGTAAAGGTTTATTTTATAAAGTGTAATATTTAATTTGGAATTAAATAATGAATTAGAATTAAATACGTATTAAATTGGATTTAATCATGTAATTTAATTTAATTCGTAGAAATCGTACTTTGAGTACTTGTTCGCAATACGAGTTTGACTCGAACAAAATCAAATCTTTGTTTGAACATTGGATGATCACTAATTATCAAGATTAATTAATTTGATTAGATTGATTGATAACATGCTTGTATGAATACATGGTTGTGATGTTTGAATAATGTATATCGGATGGATATTAGAAGGGTGGGGCAATTTTAGAAATTGTTGTAATAAATTTGATTTATTAATTGGACCTGCGTGTCCAGCCTTATCTCCTATTTCTTTGTATTCTCTTCTCACCTATTCCCCTCAATGTAAATGAGGTTTCTTTAGAAGTGTAGTGTAACGGGTAGAAGAAATATTAGTGCTAGCGGGAGAGAGAAAGTGAGAGATTTGATCTAGGATCAATGTAAAGTATCCATCCGCATATCATTATTATTTATTTTCATACTCGCTTTATTATGTGTTAGAATGCATGTTTAAGGGTGTATGATGATGAGACCTTAACAAAGATAATAAATTGGTAGCCAATTGCACGCGAAAAACCCTCATAAAATATCATGCGTTTTTCCTTCCATTGAGTGATTCTTACTCAAGATCCGAGATTGGCAGGGGTTGTTGGCCAAAGTCAAGCCCTTGTCCGTCGAAGATGTGTTTTTATCACGAGGCTTTGTTCCATATCGGTGTCGTGTCCAAGTTGTGGTTTGTTGGCCAAAGTCAAGACCACTTCTTGTCCATTGACATTGATTACGAAGCTTCCATGTCAATGGGTCCGCGCTTGACTGGGATCACTAGGTTTGTTGTGCCAAAGCCAAGGCCTAGTTGATTCAGAGGAAAAAGGTTAGGGTATACATTCGATGTATAGGCATATATAAGATATATGTTTGGGACTTGGATGTCCACCTACTGGATCTAGGAGTTGGATGAGATCCAATTGATCTTCGAGATCTACCTAGTTAATTATCATACAATTTGTTGGCCAAAGTCAAGATTGTGTGATATTTAACGGGATCCTAGCCCACTAGGAAACACGGTTTCCCGAGTACTCGACAGAGGGTTAGAGGCTCGACGAAAAATAGTGGGAGGCAAGAATTGAATTTGCAATACTCGTTCAATTACTCGCCATACGCGCTCATTTAAATTATTTCGTCGATAATTAAATGTTAGTTGGACTAATATTTAAATTGTTGTTTTAATAACAGTTGGACTGTATTATACTTGATTATATATAATTGGATTATATTAATCAATATATTTGAATTAATTAATTTCAGTTTACAGTTGATTTTATAATTGGATTATAGTAATCAATGTAATTGAGGTTAATTAATTTGGATTATATTTGATTATATAGTTGGACTATTATAATCATTATAATATATATAGTACCACTAATCGTTGATTAAATAGTTGGACTATTGTAATCAAGATAAAATTGAAAAGTTGGATATTTAAAATATAATCTGTGATTAAAATATTTTAAATGATTTAATTTTCAAATTGGGAATAAATGATAGTTACTTTATTTGATAAAATAACTTATTATACCTTAAGCCCAAAATTAAGCAAAATAAGTAAGAACATAAAATCTTTGGAAGATTTATGTGATGATGACTTTAGTGCTTAATTTAATATACTTGTCATAAATCTAATTTTAGATTTAAGAAGTATTAAAATTGCAATTTATAATTCTTGGAGAATTAATTGACTATTCTAGAGGAGATAAAGTCAAAGTTTTCAATTGGGCATGTAGCACGAGGTGCACATCGTTTCGATATTCTAAAAACCCAAGGCTTGGCCTAAGGTTCTGAAATATTGAAAAGGATAATTGACATATCCCAAAGTGACTACCATTTGGATATGGCAGACACGAAGGAATTAAAGAAAGGGCAAGGTTCTTACTTTGAAAATGTTTGTCTTAGTTATGTTCACAGCTAGTATTGAAATTAGATTTTAAATACTTAGTGTGGTACATAAAATATATGTATTGATGTTCAGAATCTGCTTTGAGCAGGATACTGACTTCAAACTGAGATTGCTCTGCGAATCGGAAACGGGACGAAAGTCGCTGTTTCGACCGTAGATACCTAAGTTTAGGAACTACCCTTCGGGTGTGTACTTAAATTAGGAACTGTTATAATGTAACTAGTTTGACTAGAGACATTATCTCTATATCAGTGTTTAATCCGTTGCGGATAAAACCTTTATATTATAGAACACTAAGTGTTTTTATTATATAAAGATGATACTGAGATAAATACATTAGATGTAAAAACAGAATTTATATTTGAATATAAATAAAATCTCAAACATATAAAATGACAAATAAATAGCTCAAATTGATTTGATCAATAGAGACTTATTTGTGGCATTGTTGTCTAGGACACAATTTAACAAGACTCGTATATCCACACTTTTGAAGAGTGGGTACTAGGACTGATTTGACTATTCAAATAAGTCTACGAATCTAGTTTGTTAGGTAAAGTACCTAAAACACTATTTACTTGGTAATAGTGTAAGTGCCACCGATCTGTTAGCCCTATTCATGGTGAAGTAAGTGGGCCCATATCTAGTTAGGCTAGATGTGAACATGAATATTTCGTGACCTTAACGGATGTGGCATCACGTTATGGTTATGTGTTTCTTTTGAAGAACACAAATCAGAAACTTTTAGAGTTTCGACACGAAATAGACAAACAGATCGGCTATAGTTATTATACCGTCACGGTAAGACCGTAATGGAAATACTTAAGCAATAAGTTTCTTATATACTTGAAAGAGTATAGTATTCTTTCAAATGAGGACTCCTCCCGGACACGTCAGTTAGACGGTGTGTCCGAACTAAAACCGAATTTTGTTGGACATGATAAGGCTAATCACGAGTCGCTCTGAGCTACTGTTTCCTTCAATAGGATATGTACTAACAGTGCAAAAACTTATTTAGAATAAGGTTCCATAATAATCTGTTTGACAGATTACATATAGATATGAACGGGAAAGAAACCGGGTTTCTCATTGCTGACAATTTGGGTATGCCAGGCATAACGTTTGGATGATACCAAACTGAAAGACCCAAATTGGATAAGTGCAATATAGGTTATCCTAAGGGAAATTATAAGTATAGTACTTATAAATCTCACATGAGAACAATGTGATTGTTGCTCACCATGCGGTTTTCCTGAGAGGAATACCGATATGCAGTGGTCAGTGGGAGGATAGTGATACTCGATGAAAATCGGAGTAATACTGTTCAAGGCACGAAGTCCTTAATGGAACACAAATAGTTCATCTATGATGAATCTATACCATTAATCTTCAAATACACAAGACACTCGTAGATCGGATAGAGTCAGAAAACAACCTAGGGTATGGGTTTCTGATCTCACCTCATAAAGATGTCAATCTTATGAAGGTATAACCAACCGATTACGTTTGAGGAAGTGATACAAGGTATCGACTCCCTATTATGGCAAAGTGCCATAAGTCCGAAATGGATTCCATGTTTAACAACTATTTTGGATACTAGTTGTTGTACCACAAGGCATTGTGCCTATTGGTCCATTAAACGTCTTCAAGGAAGACATACATGGAAGGCAACATACCAACGTACAAAGCTGGGCTTTTGACGGAAAGGTATCGTTATCAACATTGTGTTAATAACGGTTCAACCTTTTACCTGTTGCCATGGTAAATCCATTTTGAAGATGCTTGTTGATAACTGCATATTTCATTTATGAAATGTGTCAGTTATAGATCAAAATCGCTTTCCTGAAAAGGAAACCTTTTGGAGAATGTTTATAACATTCTGACGATTTTGTATAACCAACAAACGAGGTTTGCGGGTTATTCGATCCATGTTTGGATTGAAACAAGCATAAGGTTCTTGGAACTGACGTTTTGAAATAATCATAATGGTTTATGATTTGACTCAAAACGAAATAATTCTTGTGTATATAAGGAGGTTAGTGGGAGAGCACTGATAATGAAATTCCCATAAAACAATCGGTGAAAGCTTGGCTTTCATAAGAAATTCTCCGTGGAATTCTGGGGAGTAACAACCTTTATTCAAGGATAAAGATCTACAGGGACAGATTTGGAGTTGTTAACACTCTGGACATTGTACATTTAAAAATGTACTTGTATTGGTGTCTCATACGCTTCGAGCATATGGAGTCACAATCGGGTCAATCCAAGTGATAGTCACTGGATTGAAGATTAAGAACATATGTTAGTATCTGAGAGAACTAAAGATGTTGTCTTAAACTATGGAGATGGAGAACTTGAAGTGACTAGGATCACTGCTGCAAGTTTCCAAACCGATAAATACTGCGGTACTATAAAAGTTTGAACACTGGGACAGTGAGCTGGAAATATTTCGAGCAAGATAACTGTTGCCGAATTAACAACAAATGCGGATTATTGCTGCAGCTGAGACAGCAATAGAAGCCATTTGGATCGATAATAAATCTAATTAAATTAGATATAGTTCTTTTAGCAGCTGAGCTAGGCGTCAGCACAGGCTAAGGAATTAAAGGTCTCATCGACGATCCAGATATATACTTCTATATCATCTGATTCGTTCGGATCATACATCGTGGCGATGTGATGATCGTGTAAATCGCGTCAGACGATAATTAAGCAAATCCGCTGACAAAAAACCTTTCCTCAGCAATTTGAGCGAACTGTACATAGTTCGGGTGTTAGACACTCGAGTGACTGGCTATGTGCCAAGTGGGAGATTGTTGGATAATATGACCCATAGCGTCACTATTTGTACAAATCATGGTGTTGTTGTAGAAATTAACTATGTGACAAGGAAATTGCACTCTCATCATTTGTGATTAGATCATCATATATGTATAAATGAAGAGAGGTCCATATGATTAGTTCCTGGATTGAGATGATATGAACGTAGTACGAGGTACTTGTGCGCAGCTCACCTGTGCGCAGCTCACTGCCGAGCAGAAACATACAGTGCGTTTTTGGTCTTGTTCTTCCTAGCATCAAACCCATCAATGTTAGTATGAATTCCGCCTTACTCCTTTGTGTATTCAACTCGTTTTTATGCATGTTTGTGATCCTTGGGACTTGATTGTAACTCAACAGTCCCAGGCTCGCGGCCCGGATGGGAGTACGGAGTAGCCACGGGGGTCTAAACCGGAGAATAATATAGTCACGACCCGGTATGAACCGTGAAAATGAGATTTAAGGCCGTACTCACCCCTCGCAAGGGAAGACCTCAAACCGTTGGGTTCGGAATGGTCCCTTATTTATGCCACTTGTAATGAAAGGATTTATGTAATAATTTAATCAGGCTTAAGTAACACTTATTTCCAAGAGTATCATGCTTCTAAATTCACATGTATAAAATAAAAATTACAACTAAGTTTACATATATTTCACATCTAAGATTGCATGCTTGAAAGTACATCAAAGGAGCGACAAACATACAACTTCACTGGCATATTATATTCAAGAAAACACAAACACACATACTAACCACACGAGCACACATGTGAGCACCTTCTCAAGTGGTACGTGGAATTGTATCCCAAGTACAGACCGTACTACCGTCCATTCGGAATCGGCTACGGAATTTATGTCTGGGTTTCCATCCGATATACCACAAGAAATAATACTCAAATGTTATCACGACATAGGAATATGAATTGTAATACATTAAACACATTGTATTCATACATGTGGGGATAGCTACTAGGAAAACTATGTATGAGATCTGATGAAAAGAACTCAGTTCAGTGGGTGCGTGTTCGCGTAGCGTTTGAAAACGCGTTTGAATGGTAAACAGAAGGTTCGCGTTCGTATATCGTTCGAGAACGCATTCGAACGGAACCAGACCTGATGCATGATTCGATTAAGAAAGTGCGTGTGCGTTTGCGTAGCGTTCGAGAACGCGTTCGAACGGTAAACAGAAGGTTCGCGTTCGTATAACGTTCGAGAACGCGTTCGAACGGAACCATACCTGATGCATGATGGGACTAAGGAAATGTGTATGTGTTCACATAGCGTTCGAGAACGCGTTCGAACGGTAAATAGAAGGTTCACGTTCGTATAGCGTTCGAGAACGCGTTCGAATGGAACCAGACCTGATGCATGCAACATAAAGAATAAAGAAAACAATGTCAAGCTCAGTATGTCTGATCAAACGTATCTTACATTCAACCCAAACACACATCAACCGGCGCGGCAAAGCATCGTGGTAAAGGGCTTTAACCCTCCCAATAGGGGATCTTTCATTCCACTTACTAAGCCCATGCGCTCGATTGAATCATACATACAAAGAATTAAAAGCAATAATATCAAACGTAGTATGCCCGATTGAACGTATCTTGCATTCAACCGAACACACATTAACCAACCGCGCGGTGAAGCATCGTGGTAAAGGGCTTTAACCCCTAACCCCTCCCCATAGAGGATCTTTCATTCCACTTACTAAGCCCATGCGCTCGATTGAATCATGCATACAAAGAATTAAAAGCAATAATATCAAACGTAGTATGCCCGATTGAACGTATCTTGCATTCAACCGAACACACATCAACCGGCGCAGCGAAGCATCGTGGTAAAGGGCTTTAACCCCTCCCTATAGGGGATCTTTCATTCCACTTACTAAGGCCATGCGCTCGATTGAATCATACATAAATAAGCAACATGCAGAATTCAAGTAACGAAAAATAAATAAATAAATCAAAGCAAGATGA
Source organism: Zanthoxylum bungeanum (assembly GCA_019454045.1). Taxonomy (NCBI): domain Eukaryota; kingdom Viridiplantae; phylum Streptophyta; class Magnoliopsida; order Sapindales; family Rutaceae; genus Zanthoxylum; species Zanthoxylum bungeanum. The sequence goes on along the minus strand of SKCR01026852.1, from coordinate 6,696 downwards.
AACAAAAGAAGGTGCCATTTACTCAAGCGGTACGTGAAGTTGTATCCCAAGTACAGACCGCACTACCGTCTATTCGGATTCGGCTACGGAATTTACGTCTAGGTTTCCATCCTATATACCACAAGAGACGACACTCTTTCATTTATCCAATACCCATAACACGCATCATGCACACACAAGATTCAACAAATAATTAAAATACAGTCAAAATAAATAACAAAAATCGAATAAAGATGAGTGTGGAAAATACCCTCAGGTCTAACCTTTTAAGTCGTCTTCGGACTTGCGTTTCGCGGAGATCGGAAGGGGTCAAAGCTTCTTATTCTTCCGGTTCACTGGTTCAGCGTCTTAGCCCACTGTTTTACTGCTTTGCTCACCGTCTGGTCTCCATTTTGCTGCTGTTTCTTCTGTATTTTCTGCTCACTGTTCAGGTCACTGTCTTAATGCTTCAACGAACTGTTTCGAGTGTTTTTTTTCGTGGTTTTTTAGTGTAGTTTTGTGTGGTTATTTCAAGGGTTATAAGTGTAGTTTATGTTACTGTTTTAAGGGATTTTAGGGACTGTTTTGGGAGTGGTTGGGGCTGCTGTCCAGGCGTGTTTCAAGGGCTGTTTGGGGTGTGTTTGGGCTGCTGTTTGGAGGTATATTTTCGGTGATGAAGGGCTGTTGTATGGGGGAGATTTTCAGTGATGGGTAGAGGTTTAGAGGGGTGCTGTTTTTGGTTATGGAGTGGAGGAGATGAAGGGAATTATTTATGTTCTTCTTGTTACTATTGCCGTGAGTGGCTAAGGCTCTTTGTGTTGTGATTTTTGTGTGAGTTATCTGTATGAGCTAGGGGAATCATGTCTTGGTTATGGGTTGTTTATATAGAGAATGGCTAGGGCTCATCCTTGTCTCACAAGGAAGGGATTTGGCATTGAGAGCAATGATTTGATTTGGTATTGAGCAAGGAAAGTCAAAGATTTGATGGAGACAATATTGGTTTAGATTAGGAAGTCAATATCTTTAATTTGTTATAATTGATTTTAATTAGGCATGACATCTTTTTAATTTAGTATGTGATTTTGTTTAGTTAGGAAGGAATCTTGTGTAATTGGTGGGTGAATATCTTAATTAAGGAATTAAAATATTTGATTGTTTTAATGTTTATTAATTTGGTATGTGATTTTTAGATTTGTTTTGATTTCACCATGTGTTAAATATGTGTTTTAAGTGGGCTTGGGCGTGTGGGCCAAGGCTTGGGCGAATTGGGCTTAATGTGAGGCTAGCAGCAAAACCAGAACTACCGACACCGTTCGAACACTTACTCGAACGCGGCACGAACTCCCGCAATCTGTTTGGCGTTCGAACGTATACACGAACGCAGAACGAACGAAAACAGTGAACCTTGTTTATTCTGAATTCCCCCTTCCGATGTCCGCTTCCCGTGACCTCCGTGACTTAAAAGGTAGTGTCTCCAAATAAGACTCATCATATGGACCTATATGTAAAAATGCAGTGCCTACAGTCGCCCCCACTTTGATGGGACTTGTGTAATGTGTAACAGTGACAATCCTATCAAAGTTATGCAATGCATTTTCACTTACCTGGATCGCCAGCTGCCACTTGACTTCCCATGTGTTGAGTTGAGTTGATTTGGTGGTGAGGTACTGCGACCCCTGGTTCATTCCCGAACCGTGCTCCATTTTTAGAGTGCCATTTTCGGCATCTTTTGTGTGTGTGCTCCATTTTGGAGCACCATTTCCGGCATTTGCTGTGTGTGTTCCATTTTGGAACGCCATTTTCGGCCTTTGCTGTGGTGCTCCATTTTTGGAGTGCCATTTTCGGCGTTTGCTGTGTGTGCTCCATTTTGGAGCGCCATTTTCGGCATCTGTTGTGAGTGTTCCATTTTGGAGTGCCATTTTCGGCGTCTGCTATGTGTGCTCCATTTTGGTGTTGGACAAAATGACCCATAGCGTCACTATTTGCACAGATCATTGTGTTGTTGTAGCAAATTAACTATGTGACAAGGAAATTGCACTCTCATCATTTGTGATTAGATCACCATAGATATATAAATGAAGAGAGGTCCCTATGATTAGTTCCTGGATTGAGATGATATGAGACAGTATCAGTCCACAAAGGATTAATCATTAAATATCCCTAGCCGTAGTATTATCGAGACTGGACATCGATAATGCGGAATAGGCTAGTATTGCACTTGTGTGCGTTGTGAGGGCACAACGGCATAGTTCTCATATATATAAGTATTGGATACTTGTGCAAGTGCGATAGGAGGTCGTGTTTCACCGATGGTACGGGAAACAGCTTCGCTCTGGATAGACCCTTCGGAATCCCATTGGTATTATGACTAGGTGTCTATGGGAGGCCGAAATCAAGGTAGGTTTGTATAGTCTTAACCTGAGACTTACATCGCTAATACTTACGACAATCGGTAAACTTTGGTTTTGGTGGTGGGGGATCTTAACTGGTTCTGTGTTCACCTCTTCTGGGTTTATCAGGAATCGTAGTGTATTGGATGTGATGTCAAGACGGAAGTGTCACTCCAGTCATAATGGAGATGATGTCACGCAGGATACGGTATTAGTGCTCTTAAGTGATGCGCATCCAATCGTGATATTATGACCAGGTCATGAATATCCGATTATAGAGACTAGTTACCAGACATCCGATATGTGTTTCGGACGGGGCAGCCACTTATCCAGCCCCAGCCCTAGCACGTGATTATCTGATACTGGGCCGATATGCACAATACATTAGTATACTACGCTTGATTCAGATCTTAATATTCTTTAATGGATATGTCCGGAGAATTAGGTAGACTTGGTGCTTTGCTAGGAGTCGACCTTGTCTCGTAAATCGGTAGAACGTAGTACTTGGTACGTACGTGATTCGGATACTCCGACGACCGTATTTACTGCCAGATTATCTGGGGATCTCATGGGTCGCTTCCCGATAATCCACCGATGACGCACAACTCGCACTCTTGAATAATCTGGGATTATACAGAAGAGAGAGAAAATTAATCTAGGATTAATTACGGAGATATTTTATCTAAGATAAAATATCGTCTAGAGAGAGATAACGATTAATTTGGAATTAATCAGTAAATTAATATATTCGATATATTAAACGAAATTAGATTTCGACGCGGAATTAAAATTAGATTTTAATTCGGGCAAACGAGTTAATTTAGAATTAATTCGTTAGCGACGTAAATAATAATTTCGCTAGGCGCAATTATTTATTTAAATTCGATTTAATTAACGTCGCGACGTAAGCTCGGTATTTCGGAAATATCGAACCCGAACGCGTGAGTGCACGTGGGCCCACTTTCATTTGAAAACGTGTGGGGCCCACATGACACATGTCATATTATGCATTATTTTATTCTAATGCATTGCATGAAGATTGTGTACAATACACTCAATGGTCTTGCATGGAGTTTGAGTGTTTGACACTCTAAACCATTGCATGATTTGTGTCATAAATTTATTATCAATTTAATAAATTTATGGCATAAATATAAATTGATTTTTGGTAAATCATTTTAACTTAATAAACAAGATCATCTCTCTCAAATTCTCTCCTCTCCTCACGCCCAAAAACTGAAACATTTTACTGGTTAGGAACCAATTCAGGCGTGACTTTAGGGAAGCAAGGGTTGGATTTTCATGGTGAAAATTCAAGTGCTAGCACACTACGAGTCTTGCGATGGTGGTAGGGAGGTTCGACCATGAGCCGGGATCCATCCAACGAAGCTAGGAGCTTCGTTTCTCATCTCAAAATTCTGTTTTTGGAGGCAGTGACTGTTGGATAATATGACCCATAGCGTCACTATTTGCACAGATCATTGTGTTGTTGTAGCAAATTAACTATGTAATAAGGAAATTGCACTCTCATCATTTGTGATTAGATCACCATAGATATATAAATGAAGAGAGGTCCCTATGATTAGTACCTGGACTGAGAATGATATGAGACAGTATCAGTCCCTGAAGGTTTAATCATTAAATATCCCTAGCCGTAGTATTATCGAGACTGGACATCGATAATGCGGAATAGGCTAGTATTGCACTTGTGCGCGTTTGTGAGGGCACAACGGCATAGTTCTCATATATATAAGTGTTGGATACTTATGCAAGTGCGATAGGAGGTCGTGTTTCACCGATGGTACGGGAAACAGCTTCGCTCTGGATAGACCCCTCAGAATCCCATTGGTATTATGACTATGTGTCTATGGGAGGCCGAAATCAAGGTAGGTGTGTATAGTCTTAACCTGAGACTTGCACCGCTAATACTTACGATAATCGATAAACTTTGGTCTTGGTGGTAGGGGACTTTAACCGGTTCTGTGTACACCACTTCTGGGTTTATCAGAGAGTCGTAGAGTATTGGGTGTGATGTCAAGACGGAAGTATCACTTCAGTCATATTGGAGATGATGTCACGCAGGATACGGTATTAGTGCTCTTAAGTGCTGCGCGGCCATCGGGATATTATGACAAGGTCATGTATATCCGATTATAGAGACTAGTTACCAGACATCCGACATGTGCTTCGTACGGGGCAGACACTTATCCAGCCCCAGGCCTAGCACGTGATTATCCGATACTGGGCCAATATACACAATACTACAATATACTACGCTTGATACAGATCTATATATTCCTATAAGAATATTTCTGGAGAATTGGGTAGGCATGGCGCTTTGCTAGAAGCCAACCTTGTCTTGTAAATCGATATAAACGTAGTACGAGGTACTTACGTGTTCGGACAGTCCGACGATCGTATTTACTGCCAACATATCCGGAGATCTTATGGGTCGCTTCCTGAAGATTCACCGATGACGTATGACTCGCACTTTGATTAATCTGGGATTAATTAGAAGAGAGAGATAGAATTAATCTAGGATTAATTCGATGAGAGAGAAAATTAATCTGGGATTAATTGCGGAGATATTTTATCTGGGATAAAAATTAATTAAAGAGAGAGAACGATTAATTTGGAATTAATCGATAAAATTAATATATTCGATATATTAATCGAAATTGGATTTCGACGCGGAATTAAAATTAGATTTCAATTCGGGCGAACGAATTAATTTAGAATTAATTCGTTAGCGACGTGAATAATGATTTCGCTGGGCGTAATCATTTAATTATGACGCGACGGAAAATTAGTTAATTTGGAATTAGCGAACCCGAGCCCGAGAGTGATTGCGAGCGCATTCGCATTTCGAATTCGAGCGCGGCACGCAAGTCACATCAAGCGTCAAATCGTTTGTCACATCATGCGTCAAATCAATTGTCACTTTGAGTGATGTGACTTGACAACATGTCACTTTATTAAAGTGATGTGATGTGACTTAAAGTAAAAGTTGAAATGATGAAAGCCTTTTGCTTTTTTTTGACTTTTGTACTTGGTAAAAAAAGGCTTTTGGTATTTGATTTTATTTTAGAAATAAAATATAAATATAAGTTAAAACTTTGCCTTCTCTCTCTCATGATTCACGGTTTTCCGTGAAATGATCTCTCTCCCTTTTCTCTCTCGGCTTGAAGCCGTCTTCATCTCTTTCTCTCTCATTTTTTCTGGTTCTGCCGAGAAGTAATGAGAACAGATTTGATTTTGTTTCAAAACAAGTGCTAGCACACCTTGAGTGATACATAGGTGATAGGGAAGTGATTCTTTGAGCTTGGAAAGCTTGAAGCTTGGAGCTTCAATGGAGTCTTGCATGGCCGAAAATGTGGAGTCCAAACCAGTCCAAACCGCACAGCCCACTGTCAAGGAAAGCTACGGCTGAGCTCAATGGAGGAGGTTAACGCACCTTGTGTTCTTCCTAGCATCAACCGAAATCAATGTGAGTATATTCCGCACCTCCTTTGATGTGTTCATATGCGGTTTTTATGCATGATTTGTTGATCTTGGGACTTTGATTTAACTCTTACAATGGTATCTAGAGCTTTTGATGCATGAAAACCGAATTAGGGTTCTTGAGCAAATTTTGGGCTTTTTGATTTTAGCTTGATTCTGTCTAATTGATTGTTTGAGAATGATATTATATGATTGAATTTGAGTTATATGTAATCATTTGATAAAAAAAATTGATTGGATTGATTTTCCCCAATTTGCTTATTTTTGTCAAAACTTTAATTTGGGTAAACTCGATTTAGGCATGATTTGGTTGAATTGTTTGATGCATTATGCTTGAATGAGGTTGAATTGAAGTTGTGCATGATCAATTTCAAGAAAATTGGATTAGATCAATTTTCCCCAATTCTTTAGGTTGAAATGAAACTTGAAATTGGGTAAAATGTGTTTAAGCATGTTTTAATTGAATTGGATGTTTAAGTATGCTTAGAACATGTTTAATTGAGATTGTGTGGTGATCAATTTCATGAAATTGGATTGGATTCAATTTTCCCCAAATTGGAGGCTTGGCCGAAAATTGGAAGAACCTAATGTCTTGGTAATTTTGTTTTGTTTGATCATTGGATGACTAAAACAATTGGTTAATGCTGTTTTGAAGTTCAATTGGATTGAATTTTGATTAGAACATTTTTTCCCTTTTAAAGTGGCTTGGCCGAATCTTATGAACATGAAATTCTTTGTGATTTTTGTTTTAATTCATTGGATGAATTGAATTGATTTGGGAAATTAAGATTGTGGACTCAATTGGATTGAAACCGAATCGAATTGA
>SKCR01026851.1:0-30471 GCA_019454045.1 Zanthoxylum bungeanum | reverse complement strand
TGAGCTATAATTGAGATGAGTTAATAGTGATTTATATAGTCAATAAGTCAGAGGCTCAGGGAGATATTGTTGGGGTTGGTGCTCAGAGCGCCAATCCGGACCATATTTATGTCTGATTCATGAATACGAACATCCCATTATTCCATAATATTACTTATTTGTGGTTGCACCTCTTATTTTTATATACGTATTCGATCTGATTACGATTAGATTGAAACTAAATGTGGTTTAGTGATATGTATATATTAAACAAAGGCCCGATAATATATAATGCAGTACACAGTTACAAAGTTAGTTTGTAATTGACATTGGGAAGTGTCACTGCTATATGTATATTATCAACATAGTTCCTGGTCAAGATTTGCTAACACGGGTTGGTTAGTCAAATCCATTGAGACCAGTACATGTCGTATATCGAGACTTGGTCCGATGGTTTATCCCAATGAACCATGAGTCTAGGGAGACTCGTATAGACGTGTAGGTGTTTATAGTGGATAAACACTGAACGGCTCACCGAAGATTCTTAATGGATGGTACACCAACGTCAATAAGAATCTTCTCGGGTTGAGTAGCATAGTGGTCCTTCGACTTGAGACACCACTGTGGATGTATGAGACATCCTCCACACTTAGATGGCAGTCACGTTACCGATCTATTTAGATCAGACCTCTGCCTGTTCGTTGGGTGTGGATCGATCCTCAGGATATCCTGTGTGTGTCAAGATAGGATCCGTCAATTCTGTATACAGCGCATAGGTAGTCCATATATTTTTAGCAGTATGTTAAATCTGTGGCCACAGTATACTTCAGAAGTAAGTTCCGAGTGTTATTTAAAGATTGCTAATAGATACGTCGACGAGATAATACCTATAGAGATTTGACGTTCACATATATATCTCTGGGATTATCTGGATACCTGTGACGGAGGGATTATACGTATGTAATGACCTTGACCTGTATGATTCGGCGAGATTATCCGTGATCGTCATAATCTACGGGTGGATAGATTATGGACACGAAATTGGATTTCGTGACGGATATACCTGAATCTAGAGAGTCTCAATAATGAAACATACTCGTAGAGCACTAGAGCAACATTTATGAATAATGATGATTATTTATAAATCGTTTAATCGTTAAACGAAAAATACATGCAAACGGGCCGAACCGTCATTTCCTAATTAATTTGTATTTGTATTTAATATATGATATTATTAATACACATTAATAAATAGTCAAATAAAGGTATTTGACATATATCATTAATATATGTATTTGAGATATTTAAAGTAAATATAATACATATATTTGATATATTTGTATTTAATTAATTATTTAATTGTTAAATGATTAATATAATTAAAATATAAATATATCACCAAATGATAAAGTTAGGAAATGATTATAAATGTAAATGTTTGACTTTACATTAAAGGAAAAGGTTGTCAAATTGATTTTGACTTCTTAAGATATTTGTTCAAAATTGTTTGAAAAATATAAATATCTTTTTCCTTTATTTTCTATTAAATTCGGCCTACACCTTAAGAATATAAGGGTTGTATTTTTCTTGGTTGCCTTTGTTGACTTTATATTAATATCTTTAAAGGTTTTAGATATTTATTAAAGTTGATAAGATAAAAGTGAAATGAAATTGAAATTAAAAACTTGTATTTGTCTTTGATCAATTTCGGCCAAGGCAAGTGTGATACAATTATATATTTTTTTCATTTCATTTCATTCTTAACCTAATACACTTTAAAAGAAAACTCCATTAATGGAAACCAAAGAAAACTTATGAGAAAGAAAGAAGAAATCAAAGAAAGCTTGGATTTTAGTAAGTTTCTCCAACTTACTATTAGAAAGGAAAATGTTCCTTAGGATCTAGGCTTTAACATATGATGTTCTTAGGTTATTTCTTTCTTTATTCTTTTTGTTTTTGATGATGGAAGTTTTGGTGAAAGTGTAGAGCATGTATGATGAAGGTTTTGGAAACCATGTTGCTAATCTAGAGTTGTTGCCCACTTTTAGATGACCTAGATTTGATCTTGAGTTGTTTCATTGTGTTGAGACTTGGATTGGATGGAAGAAACATGATTGAAGTATTGGATTTAACCAATTTGGTCTAATTTGTCCAATTTGAAGAAATTGAAAATTAGGGTTCATGACCAATTCCAAATTTGGGGATTTTTATATATGTTGTGTATTTGGATGTGTATATGATGCATATAAAGTTTCATGTTGATTGGATTACATCTTGATGTGTTTTGAAGCATGAAATGACAAAGTGCACAAAATGGCACCTTGGGAAGGCATTCGGCCAAATGACTAAAAATGGGGATTTAGGTTGCCCTTGGTGTTTTGATGTTTTGAACATGCTAAGTTCATCTTAGAAATGATTTAGAATCATTCAAAATTGATTTGATCAATTTCAGACTAAAATGGACTAAATACCAAGTGTAAGGGTAATTCGGTAAATTCACTTAAATATGATTTATTTGAATTTTATTTCATAATTTGATTATTGGATAATTAAATAAATATGTTTATTTAATTAATCCGAGAAAAAGTTTTGAAATCGGAAAATTTGATTTTCCACCGCTTCCGCTGCATTACCAGATTCCCCCTCAAAACCCCTTCAAAATGGTATCAGAGCGAGTCTGATTCTAGGCCTCCATAAAATGATTAGCTTGTTTTATTCAATGTTCAATCATGTTTTCTTGACTTTATACATGCTTGTTATAATCTAATTTGATTAGATTTAGGGTGTATGACACTTAATGGAATATCCCCGCTTAATAAGGTATTAAAGTAACTGGTATTTGGAATACTTGTTTCTTGGTTCGCCTTGTCAATACGGTTTATGAATACTTTTCTGTGACTACATCCGAGACCGTGCCTCTGCTGTGAGGGTGTAGCCGATAGAGATTTATTTATGCCGGATGTATATTAGATACTAGATAAATTCAAGCGAAAACGGAATCCTGAACATGCCCTAGCTGTCAGGGTTACGCAAGTAACTTGAGTTTATCATTGACGAGTTTAACCTTGGTACGTCTCCTTGTGGGCCTGCCTTCGCAGTGACAACGAGAAACGACCAGGACCGAAACCCCGGAGTCACTAGTGAGTGATTGACAATGAGTTGTCTACCTGTGAATATACGTAGACGAGACCGTGCCTCTGCTGTGAGTCGAAATATATTCATGGGGTCCACTTCCCATTATGGAATTCAATTTAATTATTGAATTCTCATTTTTCCGTTGGGGATTACGGTATTACGTAAAATAGTGGGAGACATTGCTAAGTTTAAAAATTCCTTAACTTTGGCAGTGTGTATTATTATGAAAATAGCCGCTTGTTTGTTTTCCTTAATCTATATTAGATAGAATTAAACTTTTAATTCACTGCACACATATTTTGATATGTTATCTGACTTGACTCTTGGTTGAAGTTATTCTAGAATAGGTTCTAGATACTACTAAATTAGGATATTATTAGACTGGTCTAAAACCATCGGGAACTTATGTTCCGATTTTCTTCAAAATCAAGGTGGTTAGTGACTTAGTTTCTAAGTCATGATAGATAATCTAGATAGATATCCCTTTAGGATATAATACTTTAGAGAGAATAGTTTCTTATACAGTAAGAATTGACTTGAATTAGTTCATGTCTCGAGATTCTTGACTGGCATTAAGAAAGCCCCATTAGGTATTTGTTTATCTAGTAATGACGTTTCTTAGCTTTAATTACCTTTAGAGGCAATGTGTCTGACACAATTTGCTGATCAGTTATTTACAATTGTTGTGAATAGTTGAATGCAAATAGTAAAGCTAAAGAAAGGAGATGCGTGTAGTTGTGTATAGAAAATATTGATTTTCACAATACCACAACTAAAGGTATTGGATACCAGATCTCTCTATCTAGTTATCTAAAATATTAGTTAACGATTGTTTTGATATTTGATATCGGAACTTGCGACTATTGGATAGTTACTTGTTCTTAATAAACAATTGTTATATATATTTTAAATATAACTAGTAGTGTCATTGACGTAAAGATAAACATTAAGAAAAATTATTCGATAAAATAAATAATTTAGAATGGTGCTTTATAAGTTTAATCACTTAAGCATTGTATGCTTATTCCATATGGTAAAGGATGGTTTGATACAAGATCACACCACATATCCTTATCCATTTAATGAATGTTGTATTCATGAATGTGATTAAATCTTGTTTAACCAATGATTTGTCATTGGACCACCAGATTTATTTAACTGATACATTGGATGTATGTAGTTTAATAAATAATAATTGCTTAAGGTAGTTTTCTTTATTTCGTAACTTAGTTGATGAATTGTCATAACTTAGTTACTTGTTTATGAAGGAACACATATTGATAGCATCTCCGGGATCGGGGATATTACAAATATGGTATTAGAGCATGGTCTAGGGAGTCAGTGATTATAGTAGGCATAATGTTGGGGTCTGGTATATGCAGTATGTCGGGGATACCCGTATACGAGGCACTACCTCTCCAGTATATGATCCTCGAGTACATCCTCATGCTCCATATACAGGTTAGTAAGCATTCCTCAGGCTACCTATGTTGCTTCTCAATAAGTAACCTTAATTCCTTCTCTAGTTAGGAATCATTCCATGATTATTCGGAATTATTAGTACAAATTTAGTTAAGCCACGAACCTAGTAAATACAAGTACTAAGAATAGTTACTTAGTGGAGTGGGAATAAAAAGCTATTTGAAAGGAAGAAAAGATAAATAGAAGTTTAAACAACCAGAGATAAAAAAGTAAAGAGATAGAAAGAAATAGTAAAGTTCTAAGGATATCCACCCAGGAAAGCAGGAAGAGAAAGAGAAAGAGAAAGCTAAAAAGGAAAGTAAGCAAAGATACATAGTTGTTCAAGTGATCAGAGACAGTAAATGGGAACGATATAGAAGCAGATGATAAAAAGAATATCATAACCTATTACAGTAAAATGGAATATAGTAAGCTTGGGTAAGAGAAATAATGCCAAGTAGACCTATATAAGGTTTCTTCTTTTCTATAATAATCATTTCTTCCTTAAGAAGTTCATTCAAGCTAAACCTATAGACAATGAATATCCTGTATAGATAGCAAGTAACCCGAATAGCAAAGAATAGTAAGAAGCATAAAGGATGAAAGGAACCAGAAATAGATATGGTAGTTCCAACGAATATGAGATGCCAAAAAGGATTTAGAGAATTCTAGATTTTCAAATTCAGGCCCATAAGTAGATAAATGGAGGTAATTAATAGAAATGCTTAGTTGTTTAAACCTAAGGATCCGATAGAAAAAGTCCTGACCTATCTAAACCTTCATCCCTTAGTTATACCGGTTAAGGAAGCTTCCTCGACGGAGCTAATCTCATACTTATCTCGCATAAATAATAGACCCTATCAGGATACAAGAGTATCAGAACAAGGAAGCTGATATCTATTGATATATGGATTCCTCCCCCATTCTTTATCAACTTAGATAAAAGTAATCGTAAAGAAAACCCAATACCCATAATACTGTTTTGAGATAGGGACAACAGATCTTGATGAGTGGTTTATCCAGAAAGGAATCAATGAGGATTTAAGGATAAAAGAGAAAGAATTTGACACAAGTCAAAGTTAGGAAGATTCCAGTACTATGAAGAAATCCATAATCAGATCAATACCAGCAGAAGACTATGAGATATGAGATAGAAGGGGCTCAGGATCTAGTAAGGAGTACCAGTATGGACAACATGACTAGGTAACAAAGTTGTGGTTTATCGCTAGAGTGGAGAGCAGAAATCTAGAAGCAGCCAGAAGAAGAAACTACCGTTAGCCTTAGTAGTATGGCTTAAAGACAAGAGGTAGATTATGAAAAAAGTAAAAAGGAAATAGAAAATAACAAGAGAATTCAGTACATATAATGACATAGATAATGTATCTTGGAAACAACAACGTAAGTGAAGACCTCGGAGTGATTGATCAAGATTAAGAAACCGTAAGACATGGATTAGTACATAGAACTTCCAGTAGTATGAATGATAATTCTTCCTTCTAGTAACCTTACTTTAGTATGTATATAGATACTCAACTAGGAGTGGGAAGCATGTGTATACCCCTCGACTTGGAGCTCAACAATGATTTGAATAAGTAAGGAAAAGCGTGGGATACGATGGGCGAATAACGAAATAGCAAGATAGTGAACAAAGGAATAGATAAACCCCAAGAAAGTGAAGGTTCCAAAAGAGTAAGGAATTAAAGTAAGCAACGTATAGCATCATAATGGTAAGATATCTGACTTATACAGAGTTTCCCATAGCTTAAACACCCAACTTATTCAGAATTAATAAAAGTGTAGTATCCAAGCCAAGGAATTGGTAGCGATGCCGTAACATGTATTAATATATTGAGTTTCCAAAGTAGTGCGGACTTATGAGATCCAAGAAAATGAGATAAAGAGGAAAGTCAAGTAATATAGCAAAATTTAGAAAGACAGGATAACAATAGGAGTACGGTAGGAGTTTGAGAGAGAATGAGCCTATGTAGATTCTTAGTAGGAAGTAGTATGATTAATAGCTAGAGGTAAATTATGAGTAGAGCTGAAAGAGATAATTCTGATGGCTTTAGCAGAAACGCCTTAGTCTGGGAGCTAGCACCAAGTATGCAGATAAGAGAGTCCTAAGCTCATGGACAAGCCACACATGCAATCGCAACACGGGTAACTAGTGAGAACACTACAACCAAAAAGCTCCAGGACAAGCCACACCCTCCCAGCCCTCGTTAGATAACAACAACAAGGATGAACCTTGATGTTTGCCTCGAGATATTCCTAGAATCAAGTGCATGTGTAGTGAAAGGAAATTGAAACATAAAGCTTTGTATACAGTACAATTGTAGAATAGAAGAAGAAAATAGCCCAAAGTAAAAGATTTAAAAGAAAAGTTATTTAGATGAAGCGATGAATAGATAAAGTACTAGTTTTGTAGTGATTAGAATATAAAGTTATAGAGTTAGACATAGCTAGAGATGTGTAGAGATGATATTCTTCTGGTAGAAAAATAGAGACACAAATTACGAAACTTCTGGGTATAGAGGGAGATCAAAAGAGAGATTAAGAAGGTCAATAAGTCAAGGGTTTAGAAGAGAAACTGTCAAGTCTCGGTGATAATAGTAGAGAATATTGAGTGAACAATGACAGAAGTGTGTAACAATAAGACTTTTTAGTATTGGAACTAGGGGTGGCAGAAAAGCTCGAAGCCCTGTAAGCCCGGCCCGGGCCTCAAAATCATAGCCCGGGCCGGGCTTGACCTAAAAAGCCCGGGCCCTGCCCCCGGCGGGCTTAAAATATATAATTAAAATTTTTAATTATGAAATATATGTATTTATTAATAAATAAATTTTTTATTTTTATAATTTTTTATAATAAAAAAATTGGGCCCGGACTTAAAATAAATAATTAAATATTTTTTAATTATAAAATATATACTTATATAATAAATTTTTAATTTTTAAAATTTTTTATAATTAAAAAATCAGGCCCGGGCCCGGCCCGGTCTGAGCCCGAGCCCGACCGGGCCGGGCTTTTCCTGGTTTCGCGCCAATTTTTTTTTTACCGGGCACGGGCCGGGCTTATCAAAGCCCAGCCCGTTGCCATGTATAATTGGAACCGAGGAGATAAGTTCACTTCAAGGTTGCTTTTTGTACATGTGCAGTATAGTATGAAAATGAAAAGATAAGTTACTATAATGCTACATTTAGTACAATGGGTGAAAATTCAAGCTATAAGTTACGTGAACGGTCATTGGATAAGAATGGAATTTACAAGTTTGTGAGTATCTGAGTTATGACAATAAAGGGTACAAGACAAAATATGAACTGTAACTAGAACCAAATCGCCATAAATAACATCGGAAAGGGAATACAATTTAAGCAAAAGTATGTATACGATTAAACTTAGCTTAGGAACTTTATTTCTAAGTCATTAGCTGAATAAGGAATATTCCAAAGAAACTACCTAGAATTAACCTTCCTAATACAAGCCCTTCAGTAAATAACACTAGTTAGCAAGAGATACAAAAAGACTTTGACATTGTATTATAAAGTACTAAGCTCCAAAGATAATCAGAGAAGTGAGAACTTGGAAGAACAAAACCCATAAGAATTTGAAGCTTAGTGATAAAATAGAGAGTTAAATAGTTAAGTTATGGAGATGAACACTAGTTTGTGATACGTAAGCAGCTTTAAGGGAAGATACAAGAGATTATTCATTTTACACTTACACTAGAATAGAATCAGTACACGCGAAAGGCTTAACCATGGAGAATGCTAGTAGTTTAGAGAAGTTCAAAAGTACATGTTGGAAAGAACCAGATGGAGACAAGTAAAGTTGGACATAGCTAGGAATCGAAGAATAAGATTTTCGTAAGACGTAACAATAGTCGTAGCTTGACGGTAGTATTAAGTACCCAGTAGAACTCTTACAAAGAAAGGACAATGAATTGTCATTCAATCAAGAAATTCAAGAGGTATCATGCATGAAACAAATATTAGGATTAGAAGAAGTGTAATGCATACTTATGAGCTTTAGAAATAGAGTAAAGTATCAGTCCATGGAGATAAAAATAGAGTACCTTCTAGGTTACAATACAATTGATGGAGCAAAGTAAAGAATGAGTATGTAGACGATTATAAGTTGGTGACCTAAGAAATAGCATGTGAGTTATATAGCTTGCGATAAGATGTTTAGTATCGAGAATCTCGGATCTAGACAGACTCCAGAATTTCAGTTTTAAAGAGGATTCGAGGACGAATCCTAATTAAGGGCGGATGAACTTGTAACATCTGGTGAATCGAACGACTTGTACGGTACCAGAGCCTGATAACTATTACAATTCGGAGGCATAATACTTAATATAAATCATGTTTAAACAAGTACATGCTCATAAAATTGCATTTGGGACATTTGGAAGATTCCTTGAAATTTTGACGAGAAACTTAGTTTATGTTCCATCTCGAATAGTTTTTTTAATAATCGGGCCGTAACATCTTCATACGATCTCTAATTTTTATGAATTTTATTGAGTGAAAATGTTGTATTTGATTTTTCAAACCAAAATAATGATATACCAAATCCAAGATTTGGTAAAACTCTATCACCATTCACAAATCAAGCTAATGTGTATTACAAGTTATCTCAAAAAAATCTCTAATAACTTCCATCAAATAAAGTTAAGTGAATGACTAATGATGTGACTTGTTGTGGGCCCCACTTGATTCAAATCCGAGTGGGCCACAACACATTCTGGGCTCGGGTTCGTTAATTTCGAATTAACGAATTTTCCGTTGCGACGTAATTAAATCAAATTTAATTAAATAATTATGCCTAACAAAATTACTATTAAAGTCGCTCGCGAATTAATTCTAAATTAATTCGTTCGCCCGAATTAAAATCCAATTTTAATTCCGTTATGAAATCTAATTTCATTTAATATATCAAATATATTATTTTATCGATTAATTCCGAATTAATCGTTCTCTCTCTATTAATTGAATTTTATCCAAGATAAAATCTTTCCGCAATTAATCCTAGATTAATTTTCTCTCTCTTATAATTAATCTCAGATTAATTATGTTCGAGTCATACGTCATCGTTGAATCTTTGGGAAGCGACCCATGAGATCCCTGGATATGTTGACAGTAAATCCGGTCGTCGGACTATCCAAACACGGGCGTACCCGGTACCACGTTCTTACCTATTTATGAGACAAGGTTGGCTTCTAGCAAAGCGTCGTGCCTACCCAATTCTCTAGAAATATTCTTTAAGGAATATTTAATCTATAACAGGCGTAGTATACGTAGTATTGCGTATTGCGATCCAGTATCTCATGTCACATGCAAGGCTAGGGTTGGAATAATGTCTGCCCAGTACGAAGCATATATCGGATCACAAGCAACTAGTCTCTATAATCGGATAATCATGACCTTGTCATATTATCCTGATAGTTGCAACATAATATAGAACCAGTTATGTATCCATGCGTGATCATCATCTTCATATTACTGAAGTGATACTTTCGTCTTGACATCACACGCAATACACTACGATTCTCAATAAACCCAGAAGAGGCATACATTGAACCTGTTAAAGTCCCGGACGACCAAAACCAAAGCGTATTGATTGTCGCAAGTATTAGCGATGCAAGTCTCAGGTTAAGACCAAATACACCTACCCTGATTCGGATTCCCATAGACACATAGTCATACTACTAATAGGATTACGAGGGGTCTATCCAGAACGAAGCTGTTCCTTTACCATTGGTAAACACAATCTCTTATCACACTTGCATAAGTATCCAATACTTAAATATATGAGAACAATGTCGTTATGCTCCCAAAACGCTCACAAATGCAATACTAGTCTATTCTGCATTATCGATGTCCAGTCTCGATAATACTACGACTAGGGATATTTAATGATTAAACCTTTGTGGATTGATATTGTCTCATATCTTATTAATCTGGAACTAATCATAATGACTTTTATCATTTATATATCCAAGTAATCAAATTACAAAATAATTAATAAAATAGCAATTTCCATTGTCACATAGTTAATTTGTACAAAAAACCACAATGTATTTTACAAATAGTGTGATGCTATGGGTCATAATTGTCCAACAATCTCCCACTTGGCATATAGCCAGTCACTCAAGTATCTAACACCTGAACTATGTACATGTATCTCAAACTTTGCTGAGGAATAGCTTTCGTCAGAGGATCTGCAATGTCGTCCTCTGATGCACCTTCTCGATCTTCATATCGCCATGATGTATATCTCACGAATCAGATGGAAACGTCGAAGAACATGCTTGGATCGTTGATGAGACCATGGTTCCTTAGCTTGCGCTATAGCCCCGTTATTGTCACAATACAATGGAACGAGGTCAGCTGCTAACGGAACTACTCCTAATCCAATTAGGAATTTACGGATCCAAATAGCCTCTTTTGCTGCTTCAGCTGCAGTAATATACTCCGCTTCTGTTGTTGAATCGGCAACAGTCTTTTGCTTGGAAGATTTCCAGCTTACTGTTCCGTTGTTCAAACAAAATATCTACCCAGATTGTGACTTACAATCATCTTTATCGGTTTGGAAACTTGCGTCGGTAAACCCAGTTACCTCAAGTTCTCCATCTCCATAGATTAAGAAAGCATCCTTAGTTCGTCTAAGATACTTAAGGATATTCTTAACCGCCATCCAGTGACCATCACATGGATCGACCTGATAGCGACTACACATGCTCAAAGCATATGAGACATCAGGTCGCGTATATATCATGACATACATGATCGATCTGACTGCCGGAGCGAACGCGATCGACTCATGTTGTCTCTCTCATCTTGAGTTTTAGGACACATGTCCTTAGATAGAGTGACGCCATGTGACACTGGCAAAGTCCCCTATTAGACTGTTCCATGTTGAATCTCTTCAACACTTTGTCAATATATGTGCTCTGGGAGAGTCAAGCAGCTTTCTAGATCTATCCCGGTAGATCTTTATTCCCAGAATAAAGGCTGTTTCTCCCAGATCCTTCATGGAGAATTTTAATGAAAGCCAAGCTTTCACCGATTGTAGCATGGGAATGTCATTGCCAATAAGCAATACATCATCAACGTAAAGGACAATGAATGTCAGTGCGCTCCCACTAACCTTCTTATATACACAAGGATCATCCTCATTTTGAACGAAATCATATTCTTTTATGATCTCATCAAAACGTTGGTTCCAAGAACGCGATGCTTGCTTCAATCCATAAATGAATCGATTTAACTTGAAAACCTTGTTTGCATGTTTAGGTACGATAAAACCGTCAGGCTGTTGCATATAAACATCCTCCAAAAGGTTTCCATTAAGGAAAGCGGTTTTGACGTCCATCTGCCATATTTCGTAATCGAAATCTGCAGCAATAGCAAGCATTATCCGAATGGATTTAATCATGGCAACAAGTGAAAAAATTTCGTCGTAATCGACACCATGTCGTTGACGATACCATTTCGCTACAAGCCTAGCTTTGTACGTTTGTATGTTGCCATCCATGTCGGTCTTCATCTTGAAGACCAATTTGCAACCAATAGGCTTTACGCCTTTTGGTGCATCAACCAGTGTCCAAACTTGGTTGGTGTACATGGAATCAGTTTCAGACTTCATGGAATCTTGCGATAAACCGGAGTCGATACCTTGTATCGCTTCCTCATACGTAGCCGGTTCGTCTTCCTCAATAAGATTAATATCCACATAAGGTGAGATCAGAAACCCATACCTCTCAGGTTGTTTTCTGACTCTCTCCGACCTACGCGGTTCTTGTGTATTCGAAGATTTGGTACAGTCTCATCCCTGATGAAATGTTCGTGTTCCATTAAGGATTATGTGCCAGGAACAGTATCACTCTGATTTTCATCGAGTCTACTTTCCTCCCACTAACCACTGCATTTAGGAATTCCTTCTCAAGGAAAACCTCATGTAGAGCAACAAATACTTTGTTCTCTTATGGTTGTAGAAGTAATATCATTTGGTTTCCCTAGGATAACCTACAAATAGAAACTTATCCGATTTGGGTTCAAGTTTGTACCATCCAAACGTTTAACGTATGCCCAGCAACCCCAAATCTTCAGGAATGAGAAACCCGGTTTCTTTCCTGTCCATATCTCATACGGAGTCTGTTGAACAGACTTTAAGGAACCTTATTCAAAATAAGTATTGCACTGTTCAATGCATATCCCCAAAAGGAAATAGGTAGCTATGTGCGATTCATCATCGACCTTACCATGTCTAACAAAGTTCGATTTCTCCGTTCGGACACACCGTTTAATTGCGGTGTTCCGGGAGGAGTCCAATGTCTTAATACTTTTGCCGGTCTATTTTTCTACTTCGTGTCGAAATTCTTTGAATTTCTCAAAGGTTTCCGACTTGTGTCTCATAAGATACACATAACCATAACGCGATGCATCATCCGTAAAAGGTTACGAAGTATCATATCCACCTCTAGCCTGGCTAGACATGGGCCCACATACGTCACTATGAACGAGGGCTAACAGTTCGGTGGCACGTGCACCTTTACCGCTAAAGGTGTTTTAGGCATTTTGCCTAATAAACAAGATTCACAGACGTCATATGAATTTGGATCAAATCCGTCCAAGTACCCACTCTTCGAAAGTGTGGATATGCGAGTCTTGTTAATGTGTCCCAGACGACAATGCCACATATAAGTTTCATCTTTGTTACTAGTTTAAGCTTTTGTTTGTTACATTATATGTTTGAGATTGATTTATATTCAAAATATAAAGACCATTATTCACATCAGCACTGCATATCTCCATATCATTTTTATACATAAAACAACCAGTGTTTCTAAAAACAAAAGTATAGCCACATTGGGCCAATAAAGATACATATATAATATTCCTAGTCAAACTAGGTACATAATAACAGTCTGAAAGATTTGTACATGCCCACCGAGGGCAGTTCCAAAATATAAGTCCTACAGCCAAAACGGCGACCTGGTCCCATTTCCAACTCGGAGGTCAATCTCTCCTGAGGCCAGTCTCCTGCTAATCCGCAGATCCTGCACATCAGTACATATATGAGTACCACAACCAGAATCAAAAATCCAATTTTAAAACTAGAAGTAGACATGTTTATTTCTATAACAAACATACCTGAAGCCGGTGCCTTGCCCGCTTTGATTTCCTTCATGTGCACCTTGTACTCACGACAGTCACGCTTCCAGTGACCCCATTTGCCACACTGCAGGCATACATCTTGGGATTTGTCATTTTCCTTCCCAGAAGACTTTGACGATTTGGCCTTGCCCTTCTTCTTCTTTACACCTCCAGTTGCCTTGGGCCAAGCCCTCGGAGACTGAGATGTTGAAGCAAAGTGCGCCTCACGCTTTTTGCCCTTCAATAGCTCTTTTTCTTCTTCACGCAGCATTGCCATCAACTCTCTAAGAGTATGGTCTTGGTTAATCATATTGTAGTTCATGATGAACCCGCTCCAACTGTTAGGAAGAGACTGCAAGATCAAATCTATAGAAGTCTCACCCTCAAAGGTTATGCCTAGCTGACCCAGCTGTTCAATGTCAGCAATCATCTATGACACATGGTGCTCAATAGATGTACCCTCTGACATTCGAGAGCGAAAGAGCTTCTTCTACAATTCATACATTTGTTATCTAAGGTTAGATCGATGAAGGTCCTTCAATTTTGCCATCATAGTATAGGGATCCAAACCTTTGTTTTGGCGATGAAATTGAGGGGTCATCGCTGCGATCTTGACAGATTGAGCAGTTGAGTTGTCATCGCTATGAGTCTTCCAAAGCTCAAGCTTAAGCGGCTCCTTATTTTCGGGCTTAGGTCCGAGAGGTCTCTCTATCGTATAGAGCATCCTCCCAGCCCCCAGGACAATCCTGAGGTTCATATCCCAGTTAGGAAAGTTCGCGACATTAAAGACATTTTCGCCCAAGATAATGTCTCTAACTCTGATCTTTCCAGTCATCTTAATTGAAATAGTCAAACTATTCAATTAACGATATTTGGGTACAGTCCAACTGTTACAAGAAAAATAATAAAATATTAGTCCAACTAATAAATATATAATTGACGAAATAATTTGAAAGCACGTATTTGGCAAGTATTTGAATGAAATTGCAAATTCAATACTAGCCTCCCACTATTTTCGACGAGCCTCTAACCCTCTGTTGAGTACTCGGGAAACCTAGTTTCTAGTAGCTATGATCCCGTTAAAACACAACTTTGACTTTGGCCAACAAGCTGTATGATATTTAACTAGGTAGATCTCTAAGATCAATTGGATCTCATCCAATTCCTAGATCCGGTAGGTGGACCTCCAAGTCCGAAACATATATACAATATATATGCCAATATATCCAATATATTGCCTAACCTTTTCCTCTGAATCAACTAAGCATTGGCTTTGGCTCAACAAGCTTAATGATTCCAGTTAAGCGGGACCCATTGACTTGGAAAGCTTCGTAATCGATGTCGATGAAACAAGAAGTGATCTTGACTTTGGCCAAAAAATCACAACTGGCCCAAGACATGTGATATGGAACAAAGCCTTCATGATTCAAACACATCTGCGATGGACAAAGGTCTTGACTTTGGCCAACAAACCAATGCCAATCTTGGATCTTGAGAATGAATCACTCAATGGAAGGAAAATGCTTAATATTTGTTGAGGGTTTTTCGCGTAATTGGCAACCAATTAATTATTTTGATTAGGCCTCTCATACACCCTTAAGTGACCCGGCCAAGGTTGGAACCGAACCGGAACCTAACTGGTTCGGTTAGGGTTCTCACCCTGACGAACCGGTTGGCGCTGGAACCGAAAGGTTCCAGCGGTTCCAACCGAATCGGTCCGGTTTACGGTTACGAACCAGAACCGAACCGCCGACGGGGTCTACCCTAAGCAGCATTCTAAAAGCATAATAAGCCGCGATAAATAAATTAATATGATATATCGGATGGATATCTCACAATTATCCTAGAACAAATCACTTCATTTCCTCTCCCCGGCTAGCATTATTCTAACTTCTACCCAATTACATAATACAATAAAGAAACCTCATTACATTGAGGGGAATTTGGTGAAAAGAGAATTACAAAGAATCGAGAGATAAAGGCTGGACACGCAGGTCCAATTTAATAAATTTTAAATTTATTACAATAATTTCCAAAATTGCCCTCACCCATCTAATATCCATCTGATATACATTATTCATACAATACATCCATGTATTCCCACAAAGCATGTTATTCAATCAATCTAATCCAATTAATTAATCTTTGAATAAAGTGATCATCCAATGTTCAAACAACGATTTGATTTGCGCGAGTCTAACTCGTTTAAGAATAAGTACTCAAAGTAAGAATTCTTGAATTATATCGAACTACAATTTTAAATCCAATTTAATTTGTATTCAATACTAATTATTTATTTAATTCCAAATTAAATAACTACACTTTTAATGTGCCTTTACGATTTAGATTCTAAATCTAATCTTAATGGGTCTCAAAGCCCAATTAACATCCAATGTCAACTTAATTAAAGTCCAAGCTTTCAATTAATTTCTTAAGGCATGGACTTTGGCAACCAAAGCCCAATAAGGAACACCATTTGCCACAAAATTAATTTTGGCCCATTAGGCCCAATTAAATTTTAAAAGGCCCATTTATTATATTTGGACTTAATGGAATGGTTTAGGCCCAATTTGGATCAAATCCAATTGTCCTAAACCAACTTGGCCAAACCAAGCCCATTAGGCCCAAATACAACAAATTTAGCCCAATTCCAAATTAAGCCTAATTAATTAAATTCTAATATTCAAATATCACAATTTATTTAATTCAAGTGTATAGCCATAATTAATTATTCAAATTAACATTTCCAAAATACCAATT
Source organism: Zanthoxylum bungeanum (assembly GCA_019454045.1). NCBI lineage: Eukaryota > Viridiplantae > Streptophyta > Magnoliopsida > Sapindales > Rutaceae > Zanthoxylum > Zanthoxylum bungeanum. The sequence goes on along the minus strand of SKCR01026851.1, from coordinate 13,978 downwards.
ACATAATTAATCATGTTTTAATTAATCAACTTATGTCCAACACAAATTGAAGCAAAATCAATTCCAACATGCTTCCAAGGCTCACGGTAATTTAGGGATTTTTATATCGATTTTGATTTCAATCCAATTAAATCACAAACTAATATATCCAAGCATTTTAAACACATCCAATGGTTTAAAAAACAAAAAATCACCATGACCTAGGGTACTAATGCATTCGGCCAAGCCTCTCCATTTGGGGAAAATTAATCCAATTAATTTTTCATAAAATTGATCATACATAACTCTAAGTTATCATTATCTAAGCATACTCAAACAAAACAATTTGATAAATCATGCTCAAATCAAAAAATACCAAATTCAAGATTAAGAACCTAATTCAATTTCATGCTTAAATATGCTCTGATACCATTGTTGAGTTTATAAGGACAATCCCAAGATCAATTAAGCATGTAATAGGTGTGAGTACTCAAAAGAATATAGCGGAAATATACACATTGAACGGTGGAGTAGGTGGGAAGTTCAAAATTTCCTCCTTTGAAAGTTGCTCCAAGCTCCTCTGATTTCTATGTGAAGTTCCAAGCATGGAATGAGATTCCAAACTCTGGGAAGATTTCCCTATCTCCTTTGTATGATCTTTGATGCTAGCAATGGAGAATTTTGCAACAAAATTCCCGCTTGTCCCTTGTGATTCTCGGCCAAGCCAGGAAGGAAGAAGAGAGAGTGCTTGGGTGGAATGAGAAGAAAGAGAGAGGTGAGTGAAAATGTTGTATTGATTTTCAAAAACCAAAAATAATGATATACTAAATCCAAGATTTGGTAAAAGTCTATCACCTTTCACAAATCAGGCTAATGTGTATTACAAGTTATCTCAAAAATCTCTACTAACTTCCATCAAAAAAAGTTAACTGAATGACTAATGATGTGACTTGTGTGGGCCCCACTTGATTCAAAATCCGAGTGGGCCCGCAAAACACATTCGGGCTCGGGTGGTTAATTCCGAATTAATGAATTTTCTGTTGCGACGTAATTAAATAAAATTTAATTAAATAATTATGCCTAGTAAAATTACTATTAAAGTCGCTCGCGAATTAATTCTAAATTAATTCATTCGCCCGAATTAAAATCTAATTTTAATTCCGTTATGAAATCTAATTTCATTTAATATATCGAATATATATTACTTTATCGATTAATTCCGAATTAATCGTTCTCTATCTATTAATTGAATTTTATCCCAGATAAAATCTTTCCGCAATTAATCCTAGATTAATTTTCTCTCTCTTATAATTAATCCCGGATTAATTATGTTCGAGTCATACGTCATCGGTGAATCTTCGGGAAGCGACCCATGAGATCCATGGATATGTTGGCAGTAAATCCGGTCGTCAGACTATCCGAACACGTGTGTACCCGGTACCACATTCTTACCGATTTACGAGACATTGTTGGCTTCTAGCAAAGTGCCGTGCCTACCAAATTCTCTAGAAATATTCTTTAAGGAATATTTAATCTATAACAGGCGTAGTATACGTAGTATGCGTATTACGTATTGCGATCCAGTATCTGATGACACATGCAAGGCCTGGGGCTGGAATAGTGTCTACCCCGTAAGAAGCATATATCGGATCACAAGCAACTAGTCTCTATAATCGGATAATCATGACCTTGTCATATTATCCCGATAGTTGCAACAAAATAGAGAACCAATTATGTATCCCTGCGTGATCATCATCTCCATATTACTGAAGTGATACTTCCGTCTTGACATCACACCCAATACACTACGATTCTCAATAAACCCAGAAGAAGCGTACACAGAACCTGTTAAAGTCCCGGACGACCAGAACCAAAGCGTATTGATTGTCGCAAGTATTAGCGATGCAAGTCTCAGGTTAAGACCAAATACACCTATCCTGATTCGGATTCCCATAGACACATTGTCATACTACCAATGGGATTCCGAGGGGTCTATCCAGATCGAAGTTGTTCCCGTACCATCGGTAAACACAACCTCCTATCACACTTGCATAAGTATCCAATACTTAAATATATGAGAACTATGTCGTTATGCTCCCACAATGCGCACAAGTGCAATACTAGTCTATTCTGCATTATCGATGTCCAGTCTCGATTATACTACGACTAGGGATATTTAATGATTAAACCTTTTTGGATTGATATTGTCTCATATCTTATTAATCCGGAACTAATCATAAGGACTTTTATCATTTATATATTCAAGTAATCAAATTACAAAGTGATAAAATAGCAATTTCCATTGTCACATAGTTAATTTGTACAAAAACCACAATGTCTTTTACAAATAGTGACACTATGGGTCATAATTGTCCAACAAATATATCATCAACATATAGGACAATGAATGTCAGTGCGCTCCTACTAACCTTCTTATATACAAAAGAATCATCTTCGTTTTGAATGAAACCATATGGTAATATGATCTCATTGAAACGTTGGTTCCAATAACGCAATGCTTGCTTCAATCCATAAATGGATAGTTTTAACTTGCAAACCTTGTTTGCATATTTTTGAATGGGTGTTAGGGCTGAAATCTGATAACGCAGCGGAACAGTTGAAAATCAAATTTTTCCGATTTCAAAATTTTTTCTCGGATCAATTAAATAAACTTATTTATTTAATTATCCAATTATCAAATTATGAAATATTACACAAGAAATCAAATTTTTGTGTAATCACCAAATTGCCCCAAAACTTTGCATTTTGTTCATTTTAGTCCTAAGTTGTTCAAAATAATTTTGGATGATTCTAAATCATTATTAATATGAATTTAATATGGCCTAAACATTGAAATTCAAATTGCAACAAAAATTCTCAAAATTATGACCAAAGGCCGAGAGCCTCATTTGAAGGCAAATGTGCATTTTGCACTTTCAATGTTCAAAACACATCAAGATGATATCCAATCAACATAATATTTTATATGTATCATATACACACCCAAATACACAACATAAATGAAAAGCCCCAAATTTGGAAGTGGTCTTAAACCCTAATTTTTCAATTTTATCAAATTGGACAATTAGACCAAATTAATTAAATCCAATACTTCAATCATGTTTCTTCCATTCCAATCAAGCCTCACCACAATGAAAAAACTATAGAACAAATCTAGGTCATTTAAGAGTGGGTCAATAACTCTAGATTGGCAACAAGTTTCTAAAAACATCAAAAGAATGCTTGTTAACATATTAGAAGCATTCTTTGATCTTTATACATGCTCAACACAATTGAAAAATTCCATCCTACAAAAATACATAGAATAAAGAATAGAAAAACATGAGAACATCACAAGATGAAGCCCACAATAAGAGGAACATTTTTCTCTGTAATGGTAAGTTGGAAATACTTACTAAATTCCAAGCTTTTCTTTATCTCAAGCTTCTATGTCTTCTTTCAATGGAGTTTTAGGTGAGTGTTTTTAAGTTAATGAAACCCTAAAATGAAAACAAAACAATTTATACCTCCAATATTAGCACATGGCCGAATTTGGTGTATAAAGAAATATCATGATATTTTTTTGTTTCATTTAATTTTTACAACTTGTCAACTTGTTTTAATGATCATTACATATTAATGATATTTTCAACTAAGTCAACAATTGCAACTAAGTCATTAAAATAAATATCATAACTAATGATATTTATATTTTTAATTAATTTAATTATTTAACAATTAAATAATTAAATAATTATTTAAATACAAATATATTAAATATATGTATTATATTTACATTAAATATTAAATATATATATATATATATATATATATGATATTAGTCAAATATCTCAATTTGATAATTAATTAATGTGTATTCGAATTAATCTAACATTAAATGCAAATACACAAAAAACTAAGGAAATGACTATCGGGTCCCTACACATGTATTTTTCGTTTAACCTTTAAACGACTTTATAAATAATCAATATTATTATAAATATTGCACTAGTGCTCTACGAGTATATTTCATTAGTGAGACTCTCTAGATTCAGGCATATCTGTCACGAAATCCAATTTCGTGTCCATAATTTATCCACCCGTAAATTATGACAATCACAGATAAACTCGCTAAATCATACAGGTTGAGGTCAAGGAAATATATAATTCCTACGTCACAGGTATCTGGATATATCCCAGAGATATAGATGTAAACGTCAAATCTCTATGGGGATTATCTCGCCGACGTCTCTATTAGCAATCTCAAAAAGAACATTTAGAACTGGCTTCTAAACTGTACCACGTGCCCATGGTTTTTATATGATTGCTAATCATATGGACTACCTATGCTTTGAAACACATAACTGACAGATCATATCTCAATAGACATAGGGCACCCTGAGGGTCTATCCACACCCAACGAACAGACGGAGGTCTGATCTTAATAGATCGGTGACGTGACTGCCATCTAAGTGTGGAAGATATCTCATGCGCCCACAGTGGTATCTCAAGTCTAAGAATCACAAGTGCTACTCAACCCGAGAAGATTCTTATTGACGTTGGTGTACCATCCATTAAGAATCTTCGGTGTGTCGTTCAATGTTTATCTGCTATAAACACCTACACGTCTATACTAGTCTCCATGACTTATGGTTCATTGTGAACCCATTGGAATCATATATTCCAGTATATGACATGTACAGGTCTCAATGGGTTTACTTTACTGACCAAGTAGTATATACCTTGACCAGGAACTGTCTGAGAATGACAACGTCATGATGCTACTCAATGTCAGTTGCGACACTTTTGCAACAACACCATGACTAATCATTCTAAGGTCATTACGTCTTTTCCATGTTAAAAGATACATTATATTATAGAAACTGCATATATTATTCATAATAATAACGTTTTATAGTAGTATTCTAAAAGAAATACAACCGAAAATTGGCGCTCTGAGCACCAACCCCAACAAAAACTCCCATTTTCTCTAGTGCCAATAACAATTGTATCCAATACCCATCAAACAACTTCGGAGGTATGGGCTTTGTCAGCGGGTCTGCTACATTATCTTCACTCGGAACCTTGCACATGACAATATCCCCTCGCGACAAAATCTTTCGAATGATGTGGTATTTTCGTTCCACATGTATCGACTTCTGATGCGCCCTCGGTTCTTTTACTTGCTCAATGGCTCCAGTATTATCACAGTATAACAGAATCGCATTCTCGATACTTGGGACGGCTCCCAATTTTGTGATAAAGTTCTTTATCCACACAGCTTCCTTTGCAGCTTCAGAAGCTGCAATATATTCCGCCTCAGTGGTGGAATCTGCTATTAATCCATGTTTGGAACTCTTCCAACAAACTGCACCTCCATTAAGGGTAAATACGAATCCAGATGTAGAATTTCTATCATCAGGATTCGATTGGCAATCATAATCCGTATACCCGTTAACTTGCAGTTCATTTCCTCCATAAATTATTAACTTATCATTAGTACCTTTAAGATACTTTTGTTAGTTTCTATTAAGGTCCCAAGATCAATAATAAGCATGAAAGCATGTGCGAATACATATCGAGGAAGTTGCGGAATACTCACATCGATCAGCTGAGCAACGCGGAGGTAACAAAACTTCAAAAACTGCTCACTGTTTTCACGGCAACTGCAATTTTGGATCTCCTCCATTTTCTATTTTTGAGCTCCTCGAACAAGCTCCAAGCTTCGTCGAACGATTCCTGGCTCATGGGTAGACTTCCTTATCACCTTCGCAAGTCTCGTAGTGTGCTAGCACTCAAGAAATTTGCCACAAATTTGCCACTATTGGCTTCCCATCTTCTCGGTTTTTTCAGCTCAAAACCAGTGAAGAAATTGCCCCATGGGCGTGAGAGAGAGAGAGAAAAGAAAAGAGAGAAGAGTGTTATGTGTTTGGTTTCTAATTTGTGTATCTTATACACTAATTTGAATTTCAAATTCATTTGGAATGAATTTAGCTTTTAAAACTCAAACCATTAAAAGCTCCAACCACTTCCATCACTCAATCCATCAAGTTGTCAAGTCACATCACTCAAGTGACTAATGATTTGACGCTTGATTTGACGTGCCGTACTCGAATTCGAAATGCGAATGCGCTTGCAAATAATCTCGGGCTCGGGTTCGCTAATTCCGAATTAACAAATTTTCCGTTGCGTCGTAATTAAATGATTACGCCTAGCGAAATCACAATTCACGTCGCTAACGAATTAATTCTAAATTAATTCGTTCGCCCGAATTAAAATCTAATTTTAATTCCGCGTCGAAATCTAATTTCGTTTAATATATCAAATATATTAATTTTCTGATTAATTCCAAATTAATCGTTATCTCTCTTTTATTGATATTTTATCCCAGATAAAATATCTCGGTAATTAATCCCAGATTAATTTTCTCTCTCATCTAATTAATCCCAGATTAATTTAGAGTGCGAGTCATACGTCATCGGTGAATCTTTGGGAAGCGACCCATGAGATCCCCGGATATGTTGGCAGTAAATTCGGTCGTCGGACTATCCGAACTCGTAAGTACCTCGTACTACATTTATACCGATTTACAAGACAAGGTTGGCCTATAGCAAAGCGCCATGCCTACCCAATTCTCCAGAAATATCCTTACAGGAATAAAGGATCTATATCAGGCGTAGTATACGTAGTATTTTGTATTTCTGTCCAGTATCGAATGATCACGTGCTAGGCCTGGGGCTGGAATTGTGTCTGCCCCGTACGAAGCACATGTCGAATGTCTGGTGACTAGTCTCTATAATCGGATAAACATGACCTTGTCATTTTATCCCGATAGCTGCAGCATTTAAGAGAACCAGTCCCGTATCCTACGTGACCATCATCTCCATATGACTGGAGTGACACTTCCGTCTTGACATCACACCCAACACACTACGATTCTCAATATACCCAGTATTAGCATAAACATAACCTGTTAAAGCCCTGGACGACCTCAACCAAAGTATATTTATTGTCGCAAGTATTAGCGGTGCAAGTCTCAGGTTATGACCAAATACACCTACCCTGATTTCGAACTTCCATAGACACATAGTCATACTACCAATGGAATTCCGAGGGGGTCTATCCAGAGCGAAGCTGTTTCCCGTACCATCGGTGAAACACAACCTCCTATTACACTTGCATGAGTATCATATACCCAAATATATGAGAACTATGTCGTTGTGCCCTCACAACGCGCACAAGTGTAATACTAGTCTTTTACGTATTTATCGATGTCCAATCTCGATAATACTCAGACTAGGGATATTTAATGATTTATCCTTCGTGGACTGATACTGTCTCATATCATTCTCCGTCCAGGAACAAATCATAGGGACCTCTCATCATTTATACATCTAAGTGATCTAATCACAAATGATAAGAGTGCAATCTCCTTTGTCACATAGTTAATTTGTACAACAACACCATGATCTGTACAAATAGTGACGCTATGGGTCATAATTGTCCAACAATCTCCCACTTGGCCTATAGCCAGTCACTCGAGTGTCTTACACCTGAACTATGTACGATTGGCTCAAATTTGCTGAGAAAATGCTTTCGTCAGCGGATTTGCATGATTATCATCTGATGCGATTTATACGATCATCACATCGCCACGATGTATGATCCGAACGAATCAGATGAATAGTCAAAGTATGTATCTGGATCGTTGATGAGACCACTAATTCTTTAGCCTGTGCTGACGCCTAGCTCAGCTGCTAACAAAACTATATCTAATCTAATTAGATTTATTATCGACCCAAATGGTTTCTATTGCCGCCTCAGCTGCAGCAATAACTCGCATTTGTTGTTTATACGGTAACAGTATCTTGTTTGGAAGATTTCCAGCTTACTATACCGTTATTCAAACTTTGTAGTACCGTTTACGACTTATAGTCATTTATCGATTTAGGAAACTTGCTATAGTGATCCCAGTCACTTCAAGTTCTCCTTCTCCCTAGACTAAGACATCATCCTTAGTTCTCTAAGATACTAAGTATGTTCTTAACATCAATCCAGTGACTATCACTTGGATTGGCCTGTTGGTGAATCCATATGCTCAAAGCGTATGAGACACCAGGTCGCGTACATTTTTTAATGTACTATTCCAAGGAGAGTTTTCGAAAGCCAAGCTTTTGCCGATAGTTATTTTGGGAATATCATTTCCAAGAAATGACATATTATCATTATTTATTGGACAGCCACTGTTAGTGCGCTCCCACTAACCTCCTTATATACACAAGAATCATTTCGTTTTGAATTAAATAATAAACTATTATGATTACATCAAAACGACAATTCCAAGAACCTATGTTTGCTTCAATCCAAACATGGATCGAATAACCCGCAAACCTTGTTTGCTAGTTTTGGTACGACAAAATCGACAGGATGTTATAAACATCCTCCAAAAGGTTTTCGTTTAAGGAAAGTGATTTTCCAGTTAAGCTGACATATTTCATAAATGAAACATGCAGCATAAGAAAACATTATCCAAATGGATTTACCGTGGCAACAGGTAAAAGGTTGAATCGTAATCAACACAATGTTGATAACGATACCTTTTCGCTAAAAGCCTAGCTTTATATGTTGGTATGTTTCCATCCATGTACGTCTTCCTTAAAGACTTATAGTACCAATAGGCACAATGCCTTTCGGTACATTAACTAGTATCCAAACTGGTTGATATACATGGAATCCATTTCGGATTGATGACACTTTGTCATGATAGGGAGTCGATACCTTGTATCACTTTCTCATACGTAGTCAGTTGGTATACCTCAATAAGATAGAAATCTTTATGAGGTGAGATCAGAAACCCATACCCAGGTTGTTTTCTGACTCTCTCCGACATACATGGTTCTTTTGTATTCGAAGATTAATGGTAATAGTTTCATCCATGATGAACTATTTGTGTTCCATTAGGAGATTCGATGCCTAGAATAGTATTACTCCAATTTTCATCGAGTTTTACTATCCTCCCACTTACCACTGCATATCGGTATTCCTTTTAGGAAAAACCGCATGGCGAGCAACAATTAAATTGTTCTCAAGTGAGTTGTATAAGTATTATACTTATGGTTTCCCTATGATAACCTACAATTGGCACTTATCCAATTTGGGTTCTAGTTTGGTATCATCCAAACATATGCCTAGCATACCCAAATCATCAGGAATGAGAACCCGGTTTCTTTCCCGTTCATTTCTAATATGATATATGTCAATAGATTTTATGGAACCTTATTCAAAATAAGTTCTTGCCACTGTTTAAAGCTTATCCGTTGAAGGAAATGGTAGCTCAGAGCGACTCATGATTAACCTTATCATGTCCAACAAAATTCGGTTTATCCGTTCGGACACACCGTCAATTGACGTGTTCCGAGAGGAGTCCTCATTGAAAGAATACTATACTCTTTCAAGTATATAAGAAACTTATTGCTTAAGTATTTTCCATTACGGTCTCACCGTGACAGTATAATACTTTAGCCGATCTGTTTGTTGTCTTTCGTGTCGAAAACTCTAAAAGTTTCCGATTTGTGTTCTTCAAAAGAAACACATAACCATAACGCGATGCCACATCCGTAAAGGTCACGAAATATTCATATCCACATCTAGCCTAGCTAGACATGGGCCCCTTGCTTCACTATGAACTAGGCTAACAGGTCGGTGGCATTTACACTTTTACCAAGTAAATAGTGTTTTAGGCACTTTGCCCAATAAACTAGATTCGTAGACATTATTTGAATGGAATCAAATTAGTCCGAGTATCCACTCTTCGAAAGTGTGGATATACGATTCTTGTTTAATTGTGTCTCAGACAACAATGCCACAATAAAGTTTCTTCTGATCAAATCAGTTTGAGCTATTTATTTGTCATGTTATATATTTGAGATTTATTTATATTCAAAATATAAATGCTGTATTCACATCTAATGTGTTTATCTCAATATCATCTTTATATAATAAAACACTTAGTGTTCTAGAATATAAAGGTTCACCCGCAGCGGGTTAAACACTGATATAAAGATAATGTATCTAGTCAAACTAGTTACATTATAACAGTTTCCAAATTTAGGTACACACCCGAGGGTAGTTCCTAAACTTAGGTATCTACGGTTAAAACATCGAATTTCGTCCCGTTTCCAATTCGCAGATCAAATCTCAATTGAGGTCAGTATCTTGTTCAAAACAGATTCTGAACATCAATATATATTTATGTACCACACTAAGTATTTAAAATCTAATTTTAATACTAGTTGTGAACATAATCTTGACAAACTTATTTGAAGTCAGAGCCTTGCTCGTTCTTCAATTCCTTCATGTCTGCTTTGTCCAAACGGCAGTCACGCTTCCGCAATCTCGTTCGCCACAATAAGGCAGACATTTTGGGATATGTCCTTTATCTTCCTAGAAGATTATAATGATTTTGCTTTTGCCAGTTTCAACACTCCAGAAGCCTTTGGCCAAGCCTTGGCCTTCTAGAATATTGAAGTAAGGTGTGCCTTGCGCTACTTGCCTAATTGCAAACTTTGACTTTATCTCCTTGAGAATAGTCATTAACTCTCCAAGAGTTTACTATTGCAATTTAGTACTTCTAAAATCTAAACATAGATTTATGAAGATCCTTCAATTTCTTTATCACATTAAGGATCTAATCCTTAGTTCTGATTTAGAAATTAAGGAGTCTACTGCGACAAGCTAAATGGATTAAGCACTAAAGTTATCATTGCATGATCTTCCAAAGATTATGCTCTACTGTTTGCTTAACTCCGGGCTTAGGCTTAATGTATTTTATCAAATAAATAACTTATTAGTTTCCAGGACCATCCTGAAATCTTATTCCCAATTTGAAAATTAAACCATTTAAATACATTTTCCCTAGGATTATGTATTAAACGTCAATCTTTCAATTTAATCTTGATTTTAATAGTCCAACTATTTAATCAACGATTAAGATACTATTTATTATAATGATTACAATAGTCCAACTATTTAATCAACTATAATTTAATCAATTAAAATCAATTATATTGATTACTATAATCCAATTATAAAATCAACTATAAATGAATAGTTTGAATATAGTCCAACTATTAATTAAAACAACAATTAATATTAGTCCAACTAACATTTAATTTATTTGACGAATGATATTTGTTTGAGCGCGTATTGCAAGTAATTAAACGAATATTGAAAATTCAATTCTTGCCTCCCACTATTTTTCGGCGAGCCTCTAACCCTCTGTCGAGTACTCGGGAAACCGTGTTTCCTAGTGGGCTAGGATCCCGTTAAATATCACACAATCTTGTCTTTGGCCAACAAATTGTATGATAATTAACTAGGTAGATCTCTAAGATCGATTGGGGGACATCCAAGTCCAAAACATATATCTTATATGTGCCAATACATCCAATGTATTACCTAACCTTTTTCCTCTGAATCATCTAAGCCTTGGCTTTGGCACAACAAACTTAGTGATCCCAGTCAAGCGCGACCCATTGACCATGGAAAGCTTCGTAATCAATGTCGATGGACAAGAAGTGGTCTTGACTTTGGCCAACAAACCACAACTTGGACAAGACACTGACATGGAACAAAGCCTTCGTGATTCAAACACATCTTCGACAGACAAAGGCCTTGACTTTGGCCAACAAACCAATGCCGTCTTAGATCTTGAGTGAGAATCACTCAATGGAAGGAAAAACGCTTAATATTGTTTGAGGGTTTTTCGCGTGCAAATTGGCAACCAATTTATTATCTTTGTTAAGGTCTCATCATCATACACCCTTAAACATGCATTCTAAACACATAATAAAGCGCATATGATAAAATAATAATGATATGCGGATGGATACTTTACACAATGATCCTAGATCAAATCTCTCTATTTCTCTCTCCCGCTAGCACAAGTATTATTTCTACCCGTTACACTACACTTCTAAAGAAACCTCATTTACATTGAGGGGAATAGGTAAGAAGAGAATATAAAGAAATGAGAGGTATAAGGTTGGACACGCAGGTCCAATTAATAAATCAAATTTATTACAATAATTTCTAAAATTGCCCCACCCATCTAATATCCATCTGATATACATTATTCATGCATCGAAACCATGTATTCACACAAGTATGTTATCAATCAATCTAATCAAATTAATTAATCTGATAATGAGTGATTATCTAATGTTCAAACAACGATTTGATCAAGCGTCAAATCGCTAGTCGCATCAAGCGTCAAATCATTAGTCACTTTGAGTGATGTGACTTGACAACTTGATGGATTGAGTGATGGAAGTGGTTGGAGCTTTTAATGGTTTGACTTTTAAAAGCCAAATTCATTCCAAATGAATTTGAAATTCAAATTAGTGTATAAGATACACAAATTAGAAACCAAACACACAACACTATTCTCTCTTTTCTCTTCTCTCTCTCTCACGCCCATGGGGCAATTTCTTCACTGGTTTTGAGCTGAAAAAACCGAGAAGATGGGAAGCCAAGAGTGCGAAATTTGTGGCAAATTTCTTGAGTGCTAGCACACTATGAGACTTGCGAAGGTGATAGAGAAGTCCACCCATGAGCCGGGAATCGTTCGATGAAGCTTGGAGCTTGTTCGAGGAGCTCAAAAATAGAAAATGGAAGAGATCCAAAACTGTAGTTGCCGTGAAACCAGTGAGCAGTTTTTGAAGTTTTGTTGCCTCTGTGTCGTTCAACCGATCGATGTGAGTATTCCGTAACTTCCTTGATATGTATTCGCACATGCTTTCATGCTTATTATTGATCTTGGGACCTTAATAGAAACCAACAATTTTGGATATGTTTAATGGCCATCCAATGGTCATTACCTGGATTGGACTGATATCGACTAGTTATGCTAACAGCGAAACTGATATCAGGCCTAGTACATAACATGGCATACATTATGCTACCCAAACACGAAGCATAAAGTTGGTTAGACATTCTAACCTTCTCATCTTCTGTTTGTGGACTCATCTTCTTTGAAAGATGAATCCCATGTCTGAAAGGTATGTTTGCTGTCTTTGTTGGAAATTCTAATCCATGTCCCAAGATCAAAAGAGCAAACAAAACATATAAATGAATGAACAATATTGAAGTATGGCGGAATCATACTCACAAAGATCGGAATGCGGATGCGTTGATGAAACAAAAATTTTCTCCCTTGTGCAGTGAAGCTCTCGGCCAAGAAGAAAAGAGGGACTCCAAGTCAAATTTGATCCTTCCAAGCTCAAGGATTAGTTTCCCATATCACCTATGTATGATCCCTTGAAGGTGCTAGCCTTTGTTGTGATTTTGAATGCACAACTTCTTCAAATCTTGCCACAAAAATTGAAGAAATGGAGAGCCCAAAACTGCATGTATCTTTCGGCAATTTGAGAGAGAGGAGTCTTATGATTTTTGTTACAAAAATCAATTTATATTTATGCCATAATATTTATTAAATTAATAATAAACTTATGACACAAATCATGCAGTGGCTTAGAGTGTCAAACACTCAAACTCCATGCAAAACCATTGAGTGTATTGTACACTATCACCATGCAATGTATTAACAATTAAATAATGCATAAAATGACATGTGTCATGTGGGCCCCACACAACCCAAATGAAAGTGGGCCCACGCGTACTCACGCGTTCGGGTTCGATATTTCCGAAATACCGAACTTTCGTCGCGACGTTAATTAAATAGAATTTAAATAAATAATTGCGCCTAGCGAAATTATTATTTACGTCGCTAACGAATTAATTCTAAATTAACTCGTTTGCCCGAATTAAAATCTAATTTTAATTCGCCGTCGAAATCGAATTTCGATTATTATATCGAATATAATAATTTTACGATTAATTCCAAATTAATCGTTCTCTCTCTATGTATAGTACTTTATCCAAGATAAAGTCTCTCCGTAATTAATCCAAGATTAATCGAGTTTGAATCATACGTCATTGG